>JAPYZN010001275.1:0-17624 GCA_030522865.1 Psyttalia lounsburyi
AGGGTATTCATTAAAATAGCTCGTTTTAATGAATACCCTATATCTCGGGAACTAATGGGCCGATCAACGTAAAATCAATTTTGTCTGAAAGGGCTCGACAAGCTGTAACAGATTTACCACTTTTGAACGAAAAAAAATTTTTGAAAATTCATGAAATCCAGTTCTTGATTATTAATAAATTTTCAAAAATTATTTTCCGTTAAAAAGTGGAAAATCTGTCACAGCTCTTCGAGCCCTTTCAGACGAAATTAATTTTACGTTGATCGGCCCATTAGTTCCCGAGATATAGGGTATTCAGTAAAATAGCTCGTTGTAATGAATACCTTATATCTCGGGAACTAATGGGCCGATCAACGTAAAATCAATTTCGTCCAAAATTATTTAAATCTTTGAGAGCGTATTTTAGAAATTGTTTCAGGTGTATTTTACTTATCTGGATAATTCAATTTAAACAACGCCGCCTTTGGGTTCTCAAATCTACACACAATTCGTTGTATCGCACGCTCTCTAGCGGGAGCAAAAAAATAAGTTTTATGTACGCAAAAACGCGCAAAATCCCACCCCAGAAAATCGTGAAGGCTTCTGGGAGGGACCCATGCGCCAATGTTTTTACGAAGACGTTCAGAAAATATTTGTGCTGGAGTACTGGAGAGATTAGTGTTTATTCCGCTGAATTAGATTTAACTTCAGAATGTCACTCGCTAGAATACCCAATGTGAGTATTTTGATCAATTATATGTGAGTTTCTCGAGAGCTTTGAATGTCTTTATCAATTTATTCTGTGGGTCATTCGAAGCGTTCTAACCTCTCGCTGATTTTCGAGACTCACCGGAGGATTGGGAGAGTTGGGTGATGTCAGGAACAAGAAATCTGTCTACGTTTGATTTTTACGAGAGTTTTAATCGCTGCAATATTATTTCATAAAAAATTGTATGTCGTCTTTACGCAGTCAATAGGAGATAATGTACCATTTTCGTATGTATTTCCAGCGCCTGTACTACTTCCCGAAACCAAATCGATGGCAAGAAGGTATCGGTGCTGAATTACCCGAAGCATACAAAAAATTCTGGCGCGAGTGGAAGATCCAGAGGCCCGCGGCAGTCCATTACATCCCAGAGGAGGGCAAGTACAAATGGGATGATCACCGTCAGATGGTGTAAGCATTATCAAAGCCTCCTCCACAGTTGCCCTAAGATTGACCAACAATTTATGCCTCTGCAGAATGCCAGTCCAAAATATTCCCCTTCCTCTGAAATACCCTAAGGAGTTGGACTACGGAATTTGGGGTGGCGAGGCCGTTGTCCAGGGCTTTCGTAAAAAGGGAAAATATTGTAGGAGAGTAGCCAAGTTCTGGGTGCCCGTACTGCGGAATTCCGTTGTGTACAGCGAGGTCTTGGACAAACACATGAAGACCACAATTACCAGGAGGACTATTGACTTGATCCACGAGCATTACGGCTTCGATCACTATTTGCTCAAGGTATTTTCGAAGACATTGACATCTCGATCTTGATGTTATGCATTAATATTATCACAGAGAACGTATTCCTTTTTCTCAGACACCTGCTTGTGAGTTGAGATCCCTGTTAGCGGTTAAGCTCAAGCGAGAAATCTTGATAGCCTTGGCTGACAAAACTTTGTATCCATATGATGATGAGAAAAAAGAGGAAATTTACAACAGATACAAAGACTACCTCTCCGTGGTGAGAACGCAAATTTGTAATCAAAATTAATCTGGCAATAGAATTAAAAAATAGGTAATCTAAAAAATGATGAATACTTGGAAAATGTATTGTAGTACACGAGAGAGGAAATTGAGTGGTACGGTCTATCCTACAAGGAGGCGGCGAAAAAATGGATGATACAAAAGGCGGCCTCCATCCAGCCAGAGCCATTGAAGATTAAATACAGAGCAGATTTGATTGCTGAACTGGAAGCCGCTCGCATTGCAGAAGCTACGAAGCCAGGTGTCGAAGAGGAAATGTAAATAGATCTCTTAATGTAGACGCAACGACTCTAATCGACACTTACTCATTTTATTTTTTTTTCAGTAAATCCTGGATTACGAAGATTAATCCCTTCGGCAAAAAACCCAAGTCCGGGTGATGAGATCTGCGACTTCAATGTAAATAAACAATAGGGAATAAATTACAATGAGTAACAATTTCATAACTAAATCAACATTTTATTTATAGTGATCTTGTGGAGCAAAAAATCACTTTATTAATTTACTTATAGTGATTTCATGGAGCAAAAAAATCCCAAGTTGTGAACAAGTCAGACAAAACACACGTTAAAGATGATTTTCCCAGTGAAATAACAGAACTATTCGGCGCAAATTCGTCTAAGGAAATTGTTCTAGCAACGATTAATCAACAATTTAACTAGATGATAAAACACTCATGAAATACTGCACTCGAGATCCCCATCCTTGGGGAGGAAGTTCAGTAATGATGCGATGGCCCTTGTTATGTACGTCATTGTTCCATAACTACCACTTGGAGCACTGTCATAAAAATGCTGACAAATGTAAGCAGCCCCACCGCAGAGGAGTGTTCCCAGGGGAGTTGTTTCACGATGATCCTTGGGTTTGGCACAGCAGAGGGTCGCGTCGCCATCAATTTTCATCTGTCAACACATTTTTTGTTAAGGACGGATATGACATATTTGTTCCTTGTCTTCTTTACATGAAGAAAAATTAGTTGAATACTATTGAAATACAGAAAAGATTCCACGAGAAGAGTTTAAACCATATTTCAATAGAATTCTACGGATTTGATTTTTCATGGGTAGTGATCAGCCTGAAATCTCAATGCTCACCTGGTCCTCCAGGAAAATCGCATTGGCCTTGTGCACCAGATGTTCTACAGCAATGAGTCCGCCAAGGGAAGCCACAACATTGTACTCAGTGACCAGAGTGAGTACCATAAGTGCCTCGACAATGAGCTGCCTGTACTCCGGCTGCGGAATGGTATTGAGAACAGTCTCAACAGCCAAAGCGAACTTGAGTTCCCCAGATGTCATCTCCTGCGTCAGATTCTGGGGTAGCACTTTTCCCTCGATGACGAGCCCCTGACAGCGTTCGAGGACCCCCCAGACCCTGGGATAAAAGTCCCTGGGAACCCTGTTGAGAGCTCCATCGAGCCGCCTCCTCCGCAGCCACTGTCCCTGCCTGTCGGGCTCCATTTCATTTCCATCGGTTTGATCGACATTCAACAGGCCTCCAATCTGGGACTTTTTGCTGAATCTGTTGGACTTGCAGGAAATGACTGAGAAGTTGCCACGTCCCACACTGCTAATAGCGAACTCCTTGCCGCTCATGATGTGATGGAGAAGATTCTTCATCTCAAAGGGGGATAAATTCAGGAGATGCTCTGAGGCCTCCTCACCTGTGCAGATCAATGTTCTGGAGAGTTCTGTCGCCATTACTTGGATTATCAAGCCAACTCGAAGTCTCAACATCTCGTGGAAGAGCTGGGGCTCGGTTCTGATGAACATTGCCAGATACACCAGCAACTCCTGGGTCAACATCGCTGTACTCTCGTCGTCGCCGTAGGCCAGATGAATCAGGGATCTCAGTTCGTTCTCTGGCAGAGGTGCTATTATCGTCTGCTCATTCGCCGGTGGCATCCCCACCGTTACTTGCTTCTGGCGGACTAGAAGATCAGTCACTGCCTTCGCCAGATCCTCCACTCGTTTCCCCAGCATTCCTGCTGTGTGACGAACTATTCCCCACATTTTTTGCTGACAGGCTCGCTCGTACAAGGACTTCAAGAGGTCCTTCACCAGAACTGGGTGACCATTCTCTACCATTCCTGTGGGGAATTGGAGGCCCTGGGAGTCGACCTGGAGGGAGGAATATTTTTAGAGGGTGTGGGGAGCTGGGGGAGGTGAGTTGACGATTACGTACCAATTTCTAATCGTGGGGATTTGCATTGGATTTAAGATGGAATTGTTCATTAATTTTTGAATTTTTGGGGGAGGAGACGAGGGAGGAATAATTTTTTGTTAGTCACATTGTGAAGTGAATTTCATTGTTAGTGCACACTTGAAAGAGAATCGACTGATTGTTAGGATAAAAAATTTCATTTTTGTCGTGAGAACACTCGAAGTCAAAGAGAAATTTTCGATTAAGGCAAAGTTCGTGCAAGGAAATAAGATAATCGTAAATAAATTGCCATTTCAGTTAACAATAAGATTATTACCAGATATTGTAGGATGTCTCCCTGCTCCTCGAGACTCTCAGTCTCCCTGAGCATTGCCATGAGTTCTTCCACTTCAGTATCAGCGTATTGTGCATCTGAGAGATTTCTGTTCCTCAGTGGCTTCGGAGATGTCTTCCACGGCAGCACTTCCTCGGTGGGCGAGGGTGTGCGGTTGGCTCGTGTATTGGGTGATACAGTTGGAGATAATGCAGTGGTGTCAGTAACTTCGATGAAGGGATTGGTTGATTGTATAACTGACGGCCTCCGATCTTCCCCTGCCATTCCCAAAATTTCAGCTGAAATTTAATGCCATTGAAGTTAAATTAATTTGATTAAAGCCAATCATAAATTAATTATTCACCTGTAACATAACGGATGATTAATTAATTGAAATATTATTAATGAAATTTGAAAATATGCTGGAATTATTTCACATAAAAATACGGTGGAGTGGATGGTAATGAAAATATCAGAAATTTGAATAGAGTCAGTCTTAGCAATGGGCACTTACGTTCTTGAATAATGGTAGAAACTGTCGCTGCAGTACATGACAGAAAGGTTAATTATCCAGATTAATCTTCTGGCTAATGTCCAGGCAACATGCAATCATTCCAGTTGTAATGGATCAAGTACAAATCATGCTTTTGTGTTGTTTCAAACTTACGCTCAACTGCAATGGATCTGGTTTTTTTTATAGCTCCTTTGACAGACATCCTGCGACGTAAGTGTTTGCCTGTTCGTGTACCAGGGCCTCTCAGGAGGCCCGCTCTGTGGGGCAAGGCGCGCATCAGGTGTTCCTCCAGGTATTGATGCACCTGAATCCATACGTCGGGTATAACAGGATTTGATTCGGGCGATTTGTCCGTAAAAAAATTCTTAGCAATTATCGTAATTTTCTAATTTCCTAATAATAGGGATGTGAAAGTTAGAAAAAGCCCTCATTCACCTGGGGATTCAATTTATCCGGTCTTCCATCTTCAGAGCTCCCCAAGAAGCTCAAATTCGTGATGCAGGAGGTGCTGAGAAAATCGTTCATATTCCCCAGAGAAACCCGAGTTCCGTTGATGTATCCGCTCTTCAACTTTTTCATCGTGGTAATCATGGCCAGAGGTATTTTTCCCTGATCTATCAACAACGAAATACCCATGAAGATGGGAGCAACCGGCAAAATCTGTTTGACTTGTTAATTGAAAAATATAGCAGGAAAGGGGGAAGCTTGGGAGAAATTAAAATCTTAGTGGATTATGCCGCTTTTTGGCATACCTAGGTGATTATGAGTGGCAACGAGTGTCACTGTTGGTCTTCCCAGCATTTGCTTCCAGTTGATGCCAAGAAAGGCCAGATTCGTTGTAAACGTGTCAGCGAGGAACGCAGCGTCATTCGTCACGTAGAATTCATCAGCGTCAAAGTTCTATCATGCACATAAAAATAACGCACACACACACGGCTAAATATCCTAAGTAAAATATCTCGAAACTCATCATCTGGATTTTTTAATGACTGTTAAAGTATTCCAATTGTTTTTTCGATCAGTGATTGAGTGTTATCAGCGTCTGTGAGTTTCGAATGACAACATCACGAGCAAGCAAATGAGTGTTATAAAAATGGAGGAATAAATAATTGCGAAGGCGAGGTGAAACTTGCAATTGAAATTAAAATATTAATATTCATGTTATTACATGGAGTTGGAAACAGCAGATAAACCCAAGGGAAATAATTAAATCCAATCTTGAGAATTTACCTAGATGAACGTTCTTGAGTGGCATGACCACGAGTGGACGACCTAACATATTCTGCCAGCTAGACTTCAAGAAATTAATTTCACCTTTGAATATGTCGATCATTAGCTCGTAATCCGATGCGATGTAGAAGCGGGTCATATCTGTTAACTAATACCAAGGGAGGAATTTGGTTTTTGATAATCAAGTTGACATACACCAGAGAATTAGAACGTTTGCCATTGACGATGAGAGTTTCGAATTAATTGAATGTTCTAGAATTTTGGTTCTATTACCTGTGGAGTGAATGCAAATATTCGGTCGTGGAGGGAGTACAATTTACTTGTGCTGAGAATTCCAACGTCTCTGGATTTTCTGCCCGACAAACCGAGCTTTTTATTTCGTCCTGGAGAAAAAGAATTTTTCAAATTTCAAAGGTAGTGATTTGGGAGAAGAAATTATTATTGTCTTTTTTTCACTTGTCGAATATGAACGGAAAATTCATGGGGAAATTCTGATAAATTTGGAAAAGTAATTTAACGTTAAAAAATTGAGTCACTCAATTCCTTACCTAAATAGGTATACAAATGACTCAGTACTTTTGCGGGTTGTACTTCAATAGGCGCAACTTCAGCAATTGTTTGAACATGGATATCATGTTGTGCGATTTTTTCCCTTATTTCAGCATCTTCCGCAAGGATTACAACCTGCGAATTGTCCCTCATAATTAGATCACCTTAGGAAAATGATTTTGAAATCTAAAATTGGCGAAAATAATTCAATTCCTCACCTGCACAACAACATCAGGCTTTTTCTCGCTGCAGAGCCTCCTGTTAAGTGGATCAAGTTCGCCAACAGCGAGAAAGCCCTCCTGGAGCAATTTGCCCAGAATGTAGAGGGACTGAGCCCACTTGAAGGGGCACCTCCCCAAGGCCTCCCTCGGCTGGCTCCCAGGCTCCGCGTACTCCGCCGCGACATTCTCCTGGGCCACCGCATACAGTTCCGGCGCCAGTTTCATTCCATCCTCTGACTTGATCATGATGTCCTCGAGAGCCTGAGTGTACTCAGCCACAACCTCCTTATTACCTTGAAAGCAGTAATCAAGAATGAGATAGCAGAAGAAGAGGGGCCACTCGCACTCGATATTCTCAAACATCCTGAGCTCCCAGGGTTCATAGTAGAGTCTGTTGGGGTCCTCCCTGGGAGTTCTGTAGCCGTCTCTCAAGAACCTTTTGCATCCGTATTTTCCCTGGAGCTTCTTGGTGATAGTGTCCCTAGTCAGCTGAATCAAATTCGGTTCATCAACTGCAAAAGCGGGGAAACTGATGATCGAGAGCAATCCACTGTCCAATTCCTTCGAGTTGGACTCTCGTGGTAGCATCGACTGCGAAACAGAAGAAAAGTTTAGGGTGGTTCTGGCCTTGATAAATTGACCAATCCTTGAGAACTATAAAAAAATTGGCAGAGGAATTTTATAGGAAAATTAATATTTCCGTTATGATGAAAGATTAACAAGAAATTTTGTGGATTCTTTTGAAATTATCAAATAATTTTAATCGATCTGTCCAAATACCTGGAGGACAGCCTGACACTTCTGCGCCTCATCGGCCAGCACATGAATGACCGAAGTTGGTCCCCCACGAGCTCCAAAAAGATCAAGCTCATTCATGGCCTCCATCGCAGCCTTGGCCATGCCAATGCTGCTGGCATTCAGCTCCGGAAGCCCATGATTTGTCTTGTCCCCTCGTTCCCAGATCCCGTAGTCCGGCGTGCAATAAGCCGATTCAATGTAGAAGACAAGATTCTGGATGAATGCAACCTCATCGAGATTGAAGACAATCTGCAGGCCCGAGGCCGTCATCTGGGCCAGGACCAGCAGGTAAAGGGAGACCGCGTCGATCTGCAGGTGTCCCCACTCGTTGTCCCCCACGACTGACTGGCCGGTAACAGAGCTGTACTTGGCGTGAAGTGCGTCCAGAGGATTCTGGGTTATCTTGAACTTCTCAACCTTGTTCTTCTGCTGCATCATGGCCATCAGCAGCCCCCTCATCAGCTTTACGCAGCTCTGCTCGAGCTCGTAAGTCTTGGCTCGATCCTCATCGACATCAGCGATCTTTTTGTATGCCATCGACAGCCCCCAAACCGCCAGGATGCAGTAGATATTGTCCCTGATCCAGGCGTGATCACTGCCGCTGCCAGCTGGGAACAATCCTGTCACCGGATTCTGGTGGTTCATTATTATCTTCTGGACCACCCGCTGGTAGTAGTCCAGCCGGACCCCCGAGTTACTTCTGCTCCTCATTTTTATGTCTGTATAAGCCACGATTTGTCACGTTCTAACTTACGGGGTTTCTTCGGTCGTCTAATTCCTAAATTTTTCGGGATTTTTTAATTACTTTTCATCGATGCTTCGGTCATTACAAGGTAGATAATATAATACAAAAAGATTTCGGTTAATTGTAGGCGGCGGAAACATGAAATCTAATTATTGATGCGAAATATGTAATTGATTTTTTTTAATTCGGTATTTCGATTAGTTTTATGGATTAATAAGTCTGTGTACGGCACAAGTACTGGGGTTGGCAGATCGTTATCAGTTTTAATTTTTTTAATACTTGTTTTGTTTATTGAGGGGTGAATAATACTTTGATTAATTGCGAGTAGAACGTCTGTAGGGAAAATCATAAAATTAAAGAGTCACTTTTTGCTCTCCACTTGTCGCCATTGAAATTAATTTTAAGAATTAATTAACGTAAATACCTGGGGTTCGGTGAGACGTAAATAGTGATGAGAGAGGTTAGATTCACGTGTAGAGTCCAAAAAATCGAGGAGGATGTGTTGACGAGAGGAAAAACTGATAAAATTTATAATTAACACGTTCGAACTTTTCGACGATTCATTTTTCCTTCACTGACGTCTTGTCTATCAGTCTTTTTAGGTTTTCATTCACAATTAGGGGAGCAATGTGAAACGAATGTCAAATGAATTACATATTTACACATTTTTGTCACGTGATGGAATTCGAAAATAAAAAATTCTTGCCGGCTGTCGGTAAAGACGAAGTCGGAAACCAGAGAGGAATTATCGGGAGAGTGAATTCGTTTTAACTCGCTCCTTTTGATTAATCAGATATAATTATATTTTTGTCGTGAGTTAAATTGATTGTAGAATTATTTTTATGCTTAATGCGCTGTATTTTCAATTGTTTTCAAATTTATGTGAATTGAATTTACCGCCGCGGCGGTTCCTCGCAGTTGGCGCAACGAATGCAAGATGGCGGCAGTAAGATGCCTACGCGACGCGAGAGTATTTCGAAGCCGAGTGTTTTTTTTTATATTGTGCGTGTTGTGATAAATTTTGAGGTGATTATTAATTAGTGAGTGGTTCCTGGTGACGAGAGGACTTGCTGCCACGATGACACTGTTATTTTTCATGACTTGTAAGTACTTTTTGATTGATTGCCGAATCGGATTTCGCGGAAGGGCAAATTGGTGGAGACAAAGAACTCCTTTCATCATTGATATCTCCTGAAATAATTGAGGGATTGAAATGAATCGCGGCTCATTTTGAAGGCTCAAATAAGAGCTTCAAAATAAAATCAAAATTATTGAATTTTATGCTGTCCATCTTGAGATATCGCAGACAATGGAACGGGGTATGATTCGATTACGTGCGGTTCTTTGTTTCGGGCGATGGAGAGCTCCATGCCCTTGGGACTCTCATGACCTTGTTTTGCTGAAGGGGTTCAAGGGGTGTTTATTGCTTCTTCTGTGTCCTCAAAATGGCCGCGGGGGGCACTCTAATAATCATTACACAGATCATCAGACAGTGTATTATTAATTAATTGTCTTGCGATGAATTTTAACGTGCCTACAAAATCGTAAGGGGTTCGTGACAAGGAGACAATGACTTCATCCGCTAAAAATCTTATTCTCTGCCACTTGGAATTATTTTCCACCCGATTCTTTCGGTTCTTTCGCTCAGATGTTGCAGGAAAAATCCTGTGGGGCGCCAAAACCCCCCATAAATCGTGAATATCTCTTAAAATAATTATGGGATTGATATTTAACTCCAGCAGAAGTTTGCCTTGACGCCGCCCTAGAATTTCATTTTTTTTTCCCCACGAAATTCGCTGCAATTCCCATGGAATTTCCATTTAATGACAAGTTCCGAGTTCACTGAAAGTATTTGACTAAAAATATTTACCAATTTATTTAACGTTACTTCATGACCTTTATAACAAGTTGAAGCTTCTCGACATCTCCAACAACTCCACAACTCTCCCATGTGTGTTTTAATAACCACCCAAACATTCAGCATAATAATCAAGTGAAAAACTAATGTTTCCGGCTTAGCCGGGGTCCCATGCTCCAATAATTCCACCCCCTGGAAAATATTCGTAACAAGGTGGACCCCGAGGACCTAATGAACGGCTGTGGAGCATCAATTTCGTCGTACGCCCCCCCGAAGCCGGTGCCCAGCTGTTTTCCAGAAATCACTGAGCAGAGAGAAAGAGAGAGGGACCGAGAAAGAGATGCAAGGGAGACAGGGATGCTGTGGGACTTTGGTATGTTGAATTGAGGGTGTAAGAATGTAGCTGAGGTTAGTCATTCGTGCTTGAGCAACAGTCAGAACGTGACACAGCTGGTTAGGGTTTGAAATCGAGTAGAAACAAGAGATGCCTCCCCAACGCGCAAGGATTAACCATTCCAGTTACAACAAACTCTTGTTTCATCAATCATTTGATGACGAGAGACACGGGCGATGGCTGAAGTCGACCGGAACCTAGAAGAAATCATTGGGGCGGTGGCAGGAAATTTCTCTCATTTTTTTCTAACTTTAAATTTGAAATTCGGGATGTTAATTCTTCTTTAAAAAATATTTTGCCTCAATTTTTTTCCTTCATTAATTATGGAAAATTAGGAGACTTGGGCTCTTAACTTCTCAGTATCGTCTTCATTTGCCACCCCCAAAGAGTAGAATAGAAACCTCAGAAGCTAAAAACCTGAGCAACTCAACTGGCGGTATTGAGAAAAAAAAACAAGTCGGAAGTTTCAAACGACTTGGCTGGCGCCTCAGTTGTACCCCAATCGCGACTGTAATATTTCCTACCATTCCCTGGATCCCGTGGGAGGGAAAGGGAATCATAAAATTATGGAACTTGGAATGTTTTCGATACACAACAAGAACTCCACCCTCCCCCCCAGTAACTCTCATTCTTCATCATCTCATAAATAAAATCCATAAACAAACAAAGGTTGTTCGGTTACGCTCACCGGCTATTCCCGTAATGAGGCACGCGTCTGGAGATAAAAGTGATTGACGAGAATAAAGAAAGAGAGTAGTGAAAAAAAGGAGAAGTTAATAATAATAATTCAAATTTTGTTGGCTGTCGAATGCCTCGGGGAAGAGGTTCTCCGCCCCGGGAGTCATCCTTGTTGCTGTTACGAGCTTGTGATGGGAGGTTTCAGGAGGCTTTTAGAAACTGGTGGTTAAAGAATCGAATGTTGAGGGGAAAAAATAAAAAATAAATAACTGGCGACGATGAGGGCTATAGCGAATGAGAGGCGCCTAGACGCTTTATCTTTAATTGCATGGTGAGTGTGGACTGCGCTCATCACCTGCTTCCAAGTGCACCAAGTACTGATAGGGTAAGTCTTACTGGGAACGTCAATCATCCACCTCGTTCTGGAGGATGATGAACTGACAGTTGATAATTAATATTTTATCTTGGGTGATCGGTTCGCTTTGGGGAGAAATGCAAAAATGAGGAGATTAGTCCATGAAATATCCAGGTAGTCGTGGCACAATGCTAGGGTATTGCGTTTAAATGATAAAACTATCTTTCAAAGATAACGAAGTACTGAACTAGTTTGAACCCTTTCCTCTTCGGTTTTTTTTTGCATAATGGAATAATAGATTTTTGCAAACGATAGGTTTTGTAAATATTTATAAAAAAAATTCTAGACAATTTTTTTTATAAATATTGAAGACCGAAATACTGAACTAGTTTGGCCCCTTCCTCTTTAGTTTTTATTTGGCACAATTGAATCATAGATTATTGCAAACGATTTTTTTTGGGAATATTTATAAAAAATTCTAGACAATTTTTTGTTATCTCTAAAATTGTGGGGGAAAAAATGTCAAGATATTTGAATATTCTGAAAAACGAAAGAGAACGGAATCCCACGGAGTGACTGTATGAGAATAGCCTGGCTCGTAGTCCAGACTGTTGAGAAACCTAAGGAAACTGGAGAAGGATCGTAAAACACAAGGCATGTCTCATAGAGCGTCAGCCGGGTTAAACTATAAAAAAAATCGATAATTCCCGTTGATCCCCACCTCCTTTGAAATATTTCCTTGTTTCTCTCGTCTTGAGCTCATATTTTTGGGCTAAAACAGGGGAAAAGGGCGGCGCGGGAGAGGGAAACGAAGCGGCCTTTAATTAGAAACATTCATGGGTGGAGCAGGGGTAAAGGGAGCACTATCCATAAGACTAACGTTCGGCTGCGGGGTAAGAAAATAACCTAGGCGTGGCGTAGAACTTTTTGAAGGCCGTTTTTAGTTTTTGACCTTATGGGAGGATCCCACGTCGAAAGTCTGTTCCTTTTTTTTTTTTTTTTATTATTTTCCGTAACGAAATTCCTCGAATCTATTGTTCCTTTTGGCCGATGCAAACCGATATCTCTCCACTGGAGTTTAGGGGAAAAGCTTTCGCCCCGTGAACGGAGAAAATTTCCTGAACTCGATTAAATTACCGATTTAATTATGTCGACTCACTCGATCCGGGCATTTCCTAACGAGGTCGTAATTCAAGGCCCTAAACACTCCACTAGAATTCAATGACCGTTACGGCCAGTTAATTTATTCCAAATGATCCATAATAATAAATTAACTAGACTTAATTGATTATTAAGAATTATTTATATCTCCCCTGTAGTTTTTGGAAGTGGAAAATGGTAGAGGAAAATAGTTATCTCGTAGAAATGAGAAAGAGGAAATTTTTACGTTTTTCCGGGAAATATTGACGACTTCGTTTGTATGCAGTGCATCATTTATACCTAGAACACAAAATTTATTTCAACTTAGCAATTTTTCCAACGTTTTTTCTCCCTTGTGAATAGCATTTCCCCCATAGACATCGGGAGAGAGACAGAAAAAAAAGAGGAAGTATTTAAGGTGATTATGAATAGACATTGAATTCCGCTGCTCACTGAATTGCCCTCTGGAGACCTCTAAACGCATTTAAACGAGGTGGAGGCCTAAGGACGGCTCCTTATCTATGCACGATCATGCCATGAGTTGCACCCAGTCCACGTGGTGAGAATTACAAAAAATACTGCGTATCGTTAGGAAAAAAAGTCAGTAGCTAACGGCAGATCGTTATAAATTCACAACCACGACGAACTCCCCGTGGACAGTTTTTTTTTCCTGTCTCCCAACAGGCTTTCCTCTTTTTTTTTATTCTTCCTCTTCTGTGGTCGTAAGGAAACGAGGAGGCTAGTAAAAGTCTCAGAAAATAGTTTAGGGTCTTCTTCATCTTCCGGAGATGAGAGGAGAGTTGAATCCGAAGGAGAACCAACTGTTGTACATTCGTTCAGTTTCTCTTTGATTTTTTTGAGGCTTCGAAAAACGCCCACGGCTACACGAGGTCCGGACTTTTTTTTTTTTTTTCTTTGGAAATGTTAAATTTTCACAGCACTCTCTGGAACAAGGGTTTAACTGTCCTGTGACAACATTCTCGATATATCGAGGATAGAATTGGTGGGGTTTATGGGGGAATTTCGGATGTTTTTAGTTTACTCGTTTTATTGAGAAGTTTTAACGATCTTTTAGGATTTCTATTTTCTTTTAGATTAGAGATTATTTTCTCTTCGGTTTATTAGTTTTTTTTATTTTTTATTTCAATGGTCATCTTGTTCTCAGCTTGTCTCAAATTTAGTCACTGGGGAAAATTATAGGCGATAAATTGGGGGGATTTTGATGAATGCATTTATTGCGATTACAAAATTATTTGGCTTCCGATGGCATTAATTGATTTACGAACGTGTTGTTTCATGTCAAACAGAAAAAAAAACATGATTTAAAATTAGAGAAAAGGGTCTAGGAGCATTTTTCATTTCATGGGTAGTATTCGGGAGTTTATTGCGGTCATCAATCCTCAGTTTTTTGTGATATTTTGTTTGAAAAAGAATGAATCCAAAACACTAGAACTATTTTTCAATGTCAAGGGAATTGCTCAAGTTGAGAGATATCGGTAAATCTTGAATATTCACAGTTACAATTTTGCACATTTTTTTTCTGAAAGACAAAAGAAAATGTCGATGAAATTCTCTGGAATTCGATTGCATCTCATTCTATAAGAATCATCAGAATATTAAAAAAAAAAAAAAACAAGAAATTGTGAGCAAAATATTTTCAAAATCATGTAATGTGAAAATGAAAAACATAAGCAGAATAAAGTAGAAAAAAACACAAATGGACAATGGACCCAATTAATTATAATAGGAGAAAGGTTTTTCAATAAATATTATCGATGAAATTATTTTGCGGTAATGCACGGATTCCAGGACGTTTGTTCGGGCGTTTGTTTATTCGGAAGCTAATTACCAATGAAATTGGTAGAAAAAAAAATAAAAAAAGAGAATGATATAGAAAGTAACAATTCCATCAATTCTGTCGAATAGGCTTCCGCCCTGCTTGTTTTTCTCGTGTTTTATAGGGAAGTTTGAACGGCCTTTGGAAATTTGTCGGTTAGGTTCGAAATACTTTTTTTTTTACTCCACTGTATTGGATCTAATTTCAACGCTCGTCTCGTTCTCATTCTGTTCCAAATTTAGTTAGCGGAGGGGAATTAGCCGATAGGATCGAAAATTAGTCGAACCTATTTATTGCGATTACGGGATTATTCAGCTTCCGCTGGGTTTAACAGATCTACGAACCTGTTGTTTCATGTCAAACAAAAAAACATTATTTAAAATTAGAGAAAATTATTCATAGATATTTTTCATTTTACGGGTTGGTTCAGGACAGATTAGTTGTTTCTTACGGCCATAATTCTCCTTTTTTTTTGTGACATTTTGTTTTAAAAAGAGTGAAACAAAATACTGGCATTATTTTTTAATGTCAGAGGAGTTCGACAGGGCGAGGGCCATCAATAAATCCCAAAACGTGTCATTTTCACTTGAGTCATGCATGAAAAAAACAAACAAACTTCAAAATTAGAGGCTTTTCCTCCACTTTTTTTCCTCTCAAAATTAATCTCTCGCTATTAAGTCATTAGATTATTATTGTTGCATTTCGAGTTAAAAGCCTCACGTTACATAATAACTGTGTGAAGTATAGAGAATTTTATGTCAAACATTGGGACATAATTTAACATCAGAGAAAACATAAAAGCATGATTGAAAATTAGAGAGAACCGTCTACAGATATTTCTCTTTTCATGGGTTGTTTAGGGATAGATTAGTAGTTTTTTTATTGCAGCCATCAATTGCCAGTTTTTGTGTCATTTTGGGTTAGAAGGAATGAATCAAAATACTGGAATTATCTGGCGCCGTCACAAGCCGAGAGACATCAATAAATCTTAAAACGTGTTATTGTCATTTGAGTCATGCAAAAAAAAAACTCCAGAGTTAGAGCTTTTTTGCCCCTGGAAATTAGTCGTCTTAACCGCTGAAGAGCTATTAAGCCGTCAGAATATTGTTGTTGCAGTCCGAGTCAAACGTCTGAAGTTTAAAAAAAAATGGTATAAACGATTAACAATAACTGTGTGAAGTATCGAGAACAGTGAAATGAATGTGAACGCCGGCTGTCCGGAATGAGTGAGTGAGAGATAAATATGAACACGTGTAGCCAGTTTCCGGTCGTCGCCTCGTTATCGGCAACACAGCCACTACCCAATTCTCTGTAGAAGACGAGAACTCTTCTAACGACCGAAATTGGATAGACGTCCTCCGGGTTCTCCTGTTACATTTATCTTTTTTCTATTCTACTTCGTCTCCTTCGCTCTTTCTCTCTCGTTTACACTCCCCTCGATGCACTGTATCCTCAAATCACCTCCTGATAAATCGAACTCGTTGCGTCATTCATCATCTTTCAATCTCTGAGATTAAATTGAAAATGAAGAAGAAAAAAACAG
Source organism: Psyttalia lounsburyi (assembly GCA_030522865.1). Classification (NCBI taxonomy): domain Eukaryota; kingdom Metazoa; phylum Arthropoda; class Insecta; order Hymenoptera; family Braconidae; genus Psyttalia; species Psyttalia lounsburyi. The sequence continues at coordinate 16,065 of JAPYZN010001275.1, forward strand.
ATGGAAAAGAGGGGGATAAAAATTGTTCAATCAATTTTCAACGAGATTTGTCGTTGAAAATTTTAAATTGTCTCCGGGAGGCTCGCGGTGGAGTTGTTTTTCTCATCGTTCTTTATATTTTATTCCTTCGATTTTCTCTGTTATCAAATATTTTGGGAGATTATTTTTCCGCGACTTACCCTTTTTTTGAGGGATTTATTTCCATTTTTTTTAACTCTCCGAAATTTTCATACCAAGGCTTTCTCCAGTTTCTCTCAATTTTTATGGATTTTCTTTCGCGAAAAATTAGGGACAATGTACCTCCATTAGAATCGTTTTAATCCAAATTTTGTATTCCCAACAATTATAAACTATTGCTGGGGAAATCTTTCGTCCACTGTTTCCTTGGGGATTTGAACAATATTATAATGTCTATTTTCCACTTTTCCATCCATTTCTCTCACTTTTTTTACGGCCAAACTTGGGTTAGACATGTGGAAACACTAGGATTAAGAATACCCGGAACGATCGCCATGAAAATATATGATTCGAGATAAAGTTATGGTTACCCGAAAAAATAGAGTCTCTCACAGCTGCTTCACACGTTACCACTCACCCTCTTATCTGGCGGTGCTATCATCGAAAAAAAAAAAAGAAACTGTATACAGAGTCATAAAGAACTGGAGAAGACTGACGCCCTCTCGTAGCTCGCGATTCTGTATACCTGGGGTTGAACTAGTATAGCTCAGAGTTGGAAACTCATTTGTATGCTATCGGGTATGTTTTTTCGGTTGTGTTTTTACTGTTGCGGTTGCCCAAACTCTGATTATCATTTGTGTATACACATGGGCTTTCGGTTTTTCCTCCGGGATGTTATGACGTTATCAGTTGGCAACTATGCATGAGCTCAGACGTTTTATTCACCTGTTTTCTCGGGTCTGTTTGTACAGTGCACGAAAAATACTCTGGAAATTTGAAGAAAAAAAAAACTTCTCCCATTCATTGCTGAGAAATCATTTAAAATCTGGTGAATCTAATCTGGAGTTCTAAGTTTATTGAGCTGGTGGCAGAGACTAGGGGATGAGATAAAAATCAAAATCATTAGGATTTGCCATAGAGAAGGTCTTAAAAAGTGGCCCTAATATTCTCAATTCCAGGCAGTAGTTGTTTTTATTCTCTTTCGTTGAAAGAAAAATGAATGGATTGAAAAATTTCATTCAATACCAATTTCATATCATCCCTCAATCAACTCCAAAGCAGTTTATGATGTTTCCGAGGACAAGAGATGAAACGCTGAAGCGGATACGAAACATCCTTTCTCCGTTGAATTCCCGGGGTGCTTTTATTTTCTCCAATATTTTTTATTTCCTTTTATCTGACCGTAACAAGGGCTCGGAACTCGGCGCGTTACAAGAAGCATTTCACCCGGCGGCTGCGTAACAGCCCAAAGAGGTTGCACACCGGCTGCATGATCCCCTGAGGGAGATGGCCAGACATGTTAGAGGGGGAAGAAATAGTCCAGGTCAGTGATCATTGCTTTTTCCACTGCACCCTTGATCCATACCAATTCTCCTCCCCCCT
>JAPYZN010001276.1:0-27227 GCA_030522865.1 Psyttalia lounsburyi
TATGTTTCATATTTTTTTAATGTGTTTTGAGTGAAAATTCATGGAGCAAAATTTTGCCCGCATTTTTGGAGTTTTTTTTTAGTCCGGCGGCCTCTTAAGTGTAATCTCCTTCCATCAAATTCGTCAACCCTTATAATATAGGAATTAATATGAGGAAGAAAACATATCAAACATGTAAAAAAATATAATATACTATTATAAAAAAAAAAAACAACTAAAGTGATAGGTAAAAAATCTTAAATTTCGCCTGATAATTGTTATTGTAGCGATTTCTTATTTAAATGATTTGATAATTGATATTGTAACTGGTTTGTACTGAATAATTGCTTCTGGTTTGAAAATAACCCAGATAAACTTTAACAATTTGATAAACCTGAATTTGACGATAAAAAATAGCATGGTAAACAAAGGGAAAATGGGAAGTATTGACATAAGAAAGCTGTTCCCCAAGTGGCCATTTCAAGTTATTTTCCCACCCCTTAAATTCATCATTGAGATGCTTTTCTCCCCGCAAATAAAAGCCTGCAATGCAGAGAGCACTCTTTACCGCATTATCGCTGTTACTCAACGGGCGTCTAATAAAATCTACCAAAGATCTTACCTCTCCACTGGAAAGTTCGTTACGAATACTCTTAGAACCACTTGTATACTATAAAACTCCACCTTATTACCTTATCCCCTTGAGATCACTTTCATTCAAGTAATATTCAACTTCTCCCGTCTATAGACAATAGAAATGCGCATTTCTACTGTATATCCCTTGAAGATGTTTAACCTCTCAGACTGAATAACTTCAATCTCATTTCATTTGTTTTAAGAAGTATTTTGAGGGTTTGAAAACATTAAATTAAAAGTATTCTGCATTTACTGTGTGAGATGAATTTAATTTTCAATCTAGTTTTGGCGAACCTTCACTCTTAAGATTTATTTCGAACTTTCCTAATTATGAATAGTTCCAGATCGGTGGAGTACATTCAAAAGATTTCTGTTTCACTTTGAAGAGTTTTTTCTTTTTTCAAACTCTAAAGATTTGAATTGTTGTTGAAGTAACTCTCCAGTTGTATACAATTCGAAAACTACAACAAATCAACGAAAAACGTTCTTATATTGTTTTATGAGACAAGTGAAAAAAAGTGCCCTTTCTTTCACTCATGTCGTAAAATATTGTTCGATACACATGAAAAAAAGCAGTTTCCAACTCGTGTGTCTGCCACCTTCGCCTCTGGCTTCGATTTTAATCCTCACACTCGTTAGAAACTATTTTTTTTCACTTGTATCGAAAAATGCTATCATCGTAATTTTTTGGATCGCTCTAACAACTGTTTTTGTTTTTGAAGAACACAAATTTCCAAAATCAGACATCCCAGAGTCTGGCGAGCAAATCCACAATTTGCAACATTTTCATTATAACCAAACAATAAAATCGAAATTATTTTAGCGATTCTAAAAAAATGGAGGATTTTTTTTATCCCTATTATAACACGATCATCCTTTTTTTGGCAAATTCGATAATTTATCCATGGAAAGGAATATTGTGAAAACCACGTACAAGTTGCAAAACGTAATTTGCGCAATGCTCAGTACGTAAGATTTTAAAAAAATTTTTATACCCAATTTAGATGGAAAATTAAAAAAACTGAAAATATTAATCTATAATTAAGCTCCATAACATTCCCATTTGATCTCAAGAGACTGCTGATGAGAGAGGATCTATGCTAGCTCATCTCATTTCATTTGATACCATCAATAACAAAATGATTGGATCTTTTGTTCTGCATGAATTAAAAATGTTGTTCCACCTTTCTGTTCGCAGTTATCAGCGATCGTGGACAGTATTTACGCCGAACACGCTCACACAGCTGGTTCCTTCACACGACTGCCGAGTAAACAACTATTAGTGGGTGGTGGTGCTGATCCAAAAGCGTTGCAAGGCGCCAAAGGAATTACCAATTTCGTTGGCTGTCTGCGAAAGGTGATACTCTATCTGAATTACTAATGTTTTATTCAAAGCAAATCGCCATTGTTGCTTCCGGACGGAGGTTCCAATTGGACGATTCGACAAAAGTCTAATTTTGTCTTTAATGTTCCCAAAAAAGTATGTTCAGATATTCGTATTTTTGATTTTTTTCAAAGTTTTTGGAAATCTTGATAAACGCAAAGTTTAGATCATTTTGACATCAAAGAAGGGAGTTTATAGATTCCCCTACATTGTTGTGACATCATAGCATACCATTAGATGGGATTTGAAATAGGTGAGAAATATACTACTGATTAAATAATGAGAATTAGAAGTTTTCCGACTTGCAAAATTAACTTGCAAGTGAGAAAGGTCTATAGGAATTCCACCGACTCATTATCGAGTTCTTAGCGACTAAATACAGTCTATTTTACAATAACCCTCCCCCCTCCCTCCATTTTAGTTTATCAAATATTTGGAGATAAATAATATTAATGCACAAAGTAATGGTCACCAATATCCACGACGGCTCGAAAACCGAAAATCTTCCCTAGTAATTGGTGGTTTGGTTCACCTACTGGAAGGAATAGAACCAATGAACCGTGGAGGATACTTTATGGCCCATGAAGTGGAAACGATAGGGACACATGTGTGTAGGTTTTCTGAGTCAGTGTTCTGGAAATAAGAAAACTAAAGCAATAGAAATAAAACAAGGAAGGGACAATACGTTCATAATGGAGCGAACTGTTAGCTATTGTGGATCAAACAATAAAATTCCAGTTCATAACTTCGCCTCTTGGTGATTATTAGGATAGTTTTCATAGAGGTCATGAATTCGATAGGAATGGGTTCATTTCCGATGATTGTCTATTGTGATTTTTTATTCATGAGGTTCCACTCATGAATTATAATTATATATAAATCATGTGGGATCGTATTAATTGCAATTGAGAAGATGGAGAATTTCATTTAACTAGACTTTATTTTAAAACAAACAAATAATAATAAAAGATGTGAAGCAAGTCTTGAAGAGACTTGAAACGATGTGAACTAAATTGTGACGGGATGAGAACTAAACTCTAAAATTAAAATATCTTAAACTTGTGACTTATCCTGGCATAGTTTCCACCCACTCTTATTTTATTCTAAATCAATAGTCTTTGTAATACCTAACACTACACCGTTTGTCTCAAAGGACCACACTCAATAGTCAAAAAGGCACGTACGAACTTGTAATATGACGCTACAGGCGCACTAAATTCGTTACACTTCGAGGAAACTCTAAACTCTAAAAACTAAGAAAAAGAAACAAACACATGACATCAACTTCTAACAAAAGATCTATTGATTAAATACGGAAAACCCCAAACAAACGCCTTACTCTTATTTCCACGAGTCCATGGTTTTACTGGCCTGGGAATATTTTTCAAAGCCCACAATCAAAGTCTTCATATCTTTTATTTTCACGTTTAATTCCGCAATTAAGTCACTTTCGTTTAACTATAATTCACCTTTTTTAAGTTGCGTCTTTAAGAATTATTATTATTATTATTATTTTATTTTCTAGAATTCATAATTTACAATTTCTTTATTACGATCTATTAATTTAGAAGATACTGATAACAGTAGGAAGATGTTACCGCCTGATTGCGCAATTAATGCCCCCAGTTATTTCAATATTCTCGTGAAGCGAGAAAAATTTTCGAATTTTAAAAATTTATAATTTGATAAAGAAAAAGTTTTTTTGGAATTGAACCTTTTATTATTATCCATGAGGAAACAAAATGTTAAAAACGTGTAAATGGCATTTTTCCTTACGATAGGAACACAAAATTAGCAAAAGACGGTTATCCCGAGCTTTTTAGTAAATCGATCTGAACGAACGCTGATCATCAAGGAAATACCAACACTAAAGGCAATGTCAAAAAATCCTTGACGAAATGACGCTATTCCGGAATTTATTTCTCCACAGGTCGTGTTCAAAGCTGAGGGCGTTGAGATGGAGTTGATTGAAGCTGCGAAAAACGGTGCTACAGGAGCCACTGCCTGGGGCAGAATTGATTTTCACTGTCGCGAGCCAAAGTCAGATCCCGTCACCTTCACAACCCGGGACTCCCATCTCGTGAGTATACATTTTTCAATCTAATAACCTTGCTATCATCCCTAGTTTTACCATCACTCATCATTAAAGCTGCCTGAATAATCAGAATTTCATTCAGTCATTCTAAATACAAAAGCTAATTGCTCAACCGTACTTTCAAATATTAAAATTGGTGCAATGTAGTGGCACCCCACCTAGTGGTGTTATATACCATGAATTAAACTTTTATCGCATTACGAAATATTTCATGCTTCGAACCTAAATAGCGAACAGAAACTGAATAGCGAATGGTCTACCGTCGCGTGTTAAAGTGTAATTACTTAATTGCTTTTGGTTTTAACGACATTAGAGAACTTGAACGTCATACTGAAATTTTTTTTTAATCCAACGCATACGCTCACCAGCTATCTGCATTTTTACGGAAGACTAGTCTAAAGTGGAAACGATAATACGATTATTCCAGTGAAAACTTCTGTCTTCTCCATGATGCGTATTCGGCAAAGTATATGCATGCTTCCCACCCATTAAATCGCGTATCGGAATTCACGTCTGTCTGATCAAAGGCGCGTTAGTCCCTATTCCAACCTTTTCCAGAGAGATATATATATCTTCGCACTTGCACTACATCCGGGATTAGTACGTTCAGAGGCAACTGCATGAGAATGTTAGCAACTCAATGGATTTCGAAAGCAATAATGTTGCCTTATATATTCATGCATATTTGTTTAGTGCACTGGTGCATTGCACTAATCCCAAAGGTAGATATGTAATTTTCGGGTTGCGAGCACAGATTGACCAGCTATGGGTGCTACGTCGAAGCATTCCTCGCCTGCCCAACGGCCAAGCTGGGATGTCCGGCAAACAATATAGAGTTGTTTACAACCTCCATGATCCATTACTCCAAGTCGTACTAATCTATGAATGTCTCTGAGTGTCGTTGTGAACTCCTGGGAATTCTGTGAGCTCATAATGTATGGCTCAAGTTGCTGTGCGCTTGAAATATTTGATTTGGGGGCATGTCCATCAGGTTTGAGTGGAATTTTTCTCAAACTGGTTTCCACCAGTCAACCAGTTCTGTAGCCAAAGATTCCAAATTTGATATTAAAAAACGATTCAATAACTTGATCTATTTTGAGACATCAATTTCCTGTTATGAACAGATTGTCATTTTTTTTTATAAAATACAAAATACAACCATAACTTCCTATCGAGAAGTCGAAATCTCTTGATAAATGTTTTCTCTTTCTCAGTGTAAGATATTTTGAAAATTTTCAAGTCATGAGTTTTTTTGCTTCCGAATGGAAGCTTTGTAAGCAGTCAAATTTAAGTTTTTGATTTTTCATTCTATATCAACCCTATATGATGCAACTAGTCCGAAAATGCAATTTTTGGGTCGTGTCCGAACGTCTGTGCGTACGTGTGTGTGTATGTGTGAATTTTTTCTTCGATTTTCATCGATTGCTTGGCAATGAATTGATGGAATTGAATTCTTTTTTTTCCAATGTAGTTAGTATTGGGTCCTCTCCATAGCCGTTAATTAAAATTCAATGCGTAGATTGATTTTTTTATTTTAAAAATTTTTTAAAGGTTTTTTTACGAAAGCTAGAAAAAACGTTCGAAATGAGTCAAATGACGACTGAAAAAATTTGTTCCCATATCCCCCTGACTGAGTTTGAACATTAAGGTGATAGTAATAATTGTTATTCCATTTTTTTTGAAAATGCGTTTTTTTTTTCTTTTTTTTCCAATTCTATTCTCCATTTTATTGTGGATTAGGTTTCCAATGAATTCAATAATAGATTAAAATGTTCCTTTAGATACCAGAAAGTTTAAGGTGCATGTTCGTTACGATAACTGCATTCATTCATTTTCTTTTCGTGATGAAATTTGGAAATTTTTGTGCTGTTACCAGTTTTTCCGTTCAAAGTTGCATTTTTGTTGACTTCTTCAAATGTGATGATTTGAATCTATCCAGTTGTGCTACATACACTATTTTTAATGGGATTCACTTGAAATTTCAGTTTTTGTGGAACGTGCGATAGAGATAATAATATATTATATGACTTTCGGAAGCATATTGCTAATTTATTAACAAAGGAAACAATCCTATATCCGATGCCAGAGCAATTTCCCACTTGTTTAAATTTGAGGTCAATTCAAGATCACACGATTCGATAATCGTTCACAAAATCTTGTACAAACTATCATCACCTCCAAAACTATCCTCATAATCTATTAATAATTGGTTATCAAAAATTTGTATCAATCTAATTTAATTAAAATTTCTTAATTACCAAATGATCGTTTCTATATAGACCCGAGTAACCTACGTATAATTACAGTCTCAGCGTAAATGGCCAGCACCTTTGTCCAAGCCCCTAGTTCACCACACCGTCGTATGTGGTGGACCTGTAAACTCTCCGCAAAGTCCTCTCTATCCTCATGCCAAGCCCTCCCTCTCGGAGTGAGCGACGAACAACCGATAATTAAAAGCACCACTTCAGGCACCTGACCATCACGTGTCGTACAATGCACGGGATGGATTCGATCTCACCCGATAATCATATCATATTGTTCAGAAATTCTGTCAGGTTCTGTGTCCACTAGTTCAATTATCTATTCTATCGACGGGGATTAGATAGTTATTGCAGTATAACAAAGTTTTCAATTGGCGACTGCATAAATTTCTCGTTATTCTGGAAAGTTTTTCTGTCTCGTACACATGGAGACAAAAGTTCGCTAGAGATCACCCTTTCGTTTGCTAATTATTTTGGGCTTTCGCCGTTAAGGGTTAATTACCAGAACGCTCAGAAAAATTTATTGACTATTTAATAAAAGTTATCTCGGCGCTCGACACAAATTACCTGACCGCTCATTAAAATTTATTGACTACTCACTAATAAATGTTATCTAGATGTGTGCGTAATTTTTGTTGACTATTCAATAAAAATTATCTTGTTTTCCATACCAAATTACCTAACTACTCAGTAAAATTTGTTTACTGCTAATTAAAAATTATCTAGACGTGTGCATAATTTTTGTTGAAGTTGCCTATTTTTATTGTGTCGTTGGGTAATTTTTTTTAACGGGCAAACGAACGATTACCAAACAGAACGATCATTTTTGTAATTTTGTGTAAAAGGTTTGGGTAAAGGTTAAATAACAGGAAATTATTTTGATTCAATTCTGTGACACGCGTATTCGATTATATCAATTTCCAGCGAATTTTTCTTTTTCTGGTTTGTTTATTTTCGGAATTTTAAACCGATTGGTTTACACAGCTGTAAAATATAGTGGTACAGAGAAATAACAATATTTTATCATATTTACATATTCAAAATCATCACTTCATACATCGACATTAATTGGTTTCAAGTGTAGACTCCTAATATTACCCGGGTATTAAGCCTGCTGAGGAAAACTTTGACATGGAATGAGGATATATTTTTTCCTTTGTAAATTTGCGTATCAAGTTCAATCGTTCATTATGATACAGTGGCCACAGCCATAATACGATTTAAGTCTTCGTCGGATTGACGTTCACTGGGTGAAATAGTCTCCATCAATTGAAACTGAAAAATTTAAATATTTAATCTACTGATTTTCAATATATATTTTAAGACATCCTTCGAAAGACACATTCCAAGTATTTCGCGAAATCTTATCACCTGAAACGTGTCAAGAATGAATTTCTGAACGTATCTGAACTGCGAGAAAAATTAACTTTACCAAACATTATTTTTTTGATAGCACAACCGTCCCAAATTCCTATAGTAAAACTCGCTTTAAATTCTCATAAGAAGAATATTTGATTGGCAAAATTACATTTTTTTTCTCAGTGCATTTGCTTACTTTGTAGAGTCACAGTCGTTAAAAGATACATTAATCACCTGACGACATAATGTACTCGTCCTGTTGTTGAAATAATAAATTCTTTTAACTCACCAGGAAATGTTAGCAATGAGTGAATAAAGGATTAAAATTTATTTCTGAACAAAAGTCCACAAAGTCCGTCGCAAAAGTTTTAAACCGTAGAGTTCAAATTTATATTAAATACAGACGAAGCTGGAAACATACGGTTCGAGGATTACATTCATTATTTTTCATCCACCTCCTCCTCCCCCCCCTCCCCCACAACGAAGCATATTCACATTGCAGCGGGGAGGAATTTCCGCTTACATTCTTTTCCATTCTTGAACCCTCCTGATTTAATCCTGTTAGAGAGGTGAAAAAAAATTCATTTAAACTGGCACAGGAGAAATTCATAACAAACAGTTAAGTTTTTTGTGGTCTCGTGTATTTGTCCCGAAATCTGTTTTACTGAAAGTATATTCTGCAAAGTTCTCCATCCTTCACGACCCACATACGCGTCTTTTTGCCGGAAGCAAAGTAACACCGGGCACGTACCGAGTCTAGATGAATCGTCGAGGCTTTTATTACGGAAATGGACACAAGTGGTCTATGACGTGTTGCGTAATTCGCGGAGGGTTCTATAGCCAGAGGCGAATTGTGAGTAACTGAGTAATAACGCCCAGTGGTTGACCCTTCTTCTACAGTCCTTACCCTCAATGAGGGGAAGTGAGGGTTCTTTTGTGGATGTACATCATTAGCTTGGAGAGAACTCTGGTAGTCGTAATCTGGGATTTGTTGGTTGAACCCCACAAATAAAATGGGATTACAATTTACTTGTCGACCATTCAAGGGTCCAAAAATGGGACTATAAGGGAGGAAAAAAATTCTAGGGTCTAGCAGAGAAATTTGCCAGTGAAAAATAACATTTTGTTTGGTAATTCTGTTGCGTTTTAGTCGTTTGGTGGAAAAAAATCTCTGACCGCATATAACCACCTTACACAACACGAAAATTCACAGACGCAGATGGTCAAAGACTATTAACCCTCCAGCACTCGCGTTATGGTCTCAGCGCCGCCGTTTTTGTAAGTTTCATGATATCTCTAAAAATATGAGGAAGTAGGCTCTGCCTTTTTACAAGTTCCTCGAATAATATGTTCCGATGAGAGTATACACGCCTCCGTTGCCCTAAACTGACTATTTTTTTTTAATCCATTTTTTTGTGGAGTGCGGCAGGCGAAGCTGAGCGCAGCGCTCACCACGCGAGTACTCTCGTAGTAGAAATTTGACGAGCGGTGTTGACGACTCTCGTGACAATCTCAAGCGGCGCTTGCCACGCGAGTAACGACGTTCGGCCAAGAGGCGCGAGTACTGGAGGGTTAAGGACATTTGTAAATACTTAACATGAAAAAATTAAGGGTTAATAGGAAAATGTAAAATATTGTAATTAAAATGGACGACAGTGGAAATAACTCACTACGTGGATTACATCACTCTAAAATAAAACAAAAAGGCAGGTGAAAATTCAACATCTTCAAAAACTCTGCACACGTTAAGATAATTTTTAGGACGCCGTAAACTAATTTTACTGAGCCTTTCGGTAATTTTTTACGAAAAAGATCATAAGATAGATAATTTTTATTAGCAGTCAACAAAAAATTTGTTCTTATCTAGATCACTTTTATTAAATAGTCAATAAATTTTACTGAGCTATCAGGGAACTTGCTCTGAATGACCAGAACAAGATAAAATTACCAACCCGAACGCTGATTTCTACCAAACTTTTTTCTACGTGTATTAACTTGTCTTTGTCGTCGAGCACCAGATCCGGAATTCAGAGAGAGAACGAATTGAATGTCCCATAAATTTCCAAGGACCATTCACTCTGATTCAATTTCTTTGGCACAAAATTTGTTATACCGAATTTTTGAATGCCCAAACTTTGCAAAAGAAAATTGAGAAAAAAATGTTTCCAAAAATTTAAAATCAATTGCGTTTTTGCGATGAAATATTCAAAAGAATCAACGCACACCAATAGAATTTTTCAATCGAATTCCAATAGCACTTTCCACCGAGTTCGCTAAGTTCTCTATTGGATTCGTCATATGTGATGGCTTCAATCCATTCCCTCATGCCAAAAAAATGAATTTCGAACGATATTCATTAACAATTTTAAACCGCTTCTCTCTCGGAAAAACTTGCCCGAGTTGAAACTCTAGTGTATCATATGCGAATTACGTAAATCCAATAATCATCTCGACCTTGTTACAGTCAAATAATTGCGGGAATTCGATTTGACCATCAGAGTTGAACGCACAATTCAAATTTCCGTCTACCCACCACGTTCGAAAATTGGTATATACGAATATTCTCGTGCCACCAAAATCCTCCAGTTTTTGGTTACAAAGCCGATCCATGTTAATTAAGCATCGTTAACTCGTATTTACGGTCGCTGGTACAATGTTTCCACAAAACCTGACGTGTACATTCTATAAGCTTATACTGGATTCAGCATGTGGGATGGTTTAATTGAGATTTAACTGTGTTTTCGTCGCTCTTGAATTCTTTCGAAAATATTTTCTCCTCGAACTGAACACGAAATCTATTCAAGAATATTAACAATGCAATCAAACATTCCGCAGTGGATGCCTCTTCACTTTAATAACCGAAACAGCACTATAATCTCGGATAATCCAATTAGTCAGAGGCACGCGAATTACTACGAATATCCTCTGTCGGTGTTCTGGAATGTATACTACCTCCTTTTCAGCCATAACATTTTCAGTATCTATAGCAAATATTAAGGAATACGAAATGGGATACGGTTTTGGGTTCTATTCCGTTTCGCTACATCTGCATGAATTTCTCTGAAACCTGCATAACTTGTCTCACTACGATGCGAGGGGGTGAAATCCGGTGGGAGCCAGCCTCTTCCAACGGGTGCCAAGCTGCGGGTAACCGCATGCACAATACAATCCGTTCATTTCATTGTAAAATAGCTGGGGCAGAATGAAACACCAGTGAGAACGAATGTTCAGCCCAATTCGGGGGAATTTTTTGGTTTAGGTTTTATTGAGAAATTGTCGGCAAAATACACTCAGAGAAAAATTCAATAAATATTACCAGTTAAAAATACGTACAAATAATGTTTCGTAATGAAACGTAACTTGGGAGCCATGCGAAATTCATGGCTTATTTAATTCAAATAAACGTGTATTAATAATCAAACATATGGATTTAATGGAAACGAAACATTGAATGATTTATTTTTTTAATTCGAAAACAGTTTTTTCAGGATTATTCGAATGAATTTATTTATTTGATTGAAATGAACTTTATGTCATGACAGACATAATGTATGTTCGGCTGCGGAATAGGACTCGTGGTTGGAATAGAGTTTAATCTGATGTCCCGGAATTTGTGCTGGATAATCAAAAAATTTTCCCCCTTTTTTTTACTAAGTATTTATTTAAAAAATTGGAAAAATGAAGAGATGGAAAATATTTTTCTTCATTTTCTTCATTATCGAGACGGCAGAGGTCGAAACAATAGAAAATATTTGACGAATGGAATATTTTTGAGAAAAGATTCCCTTCGGAAATTAAACTTTTCCAGTTTTTCCAAAAAATTGTGTTCATATATTTCTTCTCAACTCAAGTTGAATGTTTTCTTTGTCTTCTAATGGATAATTGCAAGTAATAAAGAGATCTGAATGCAAGAATGCCTTAATTAAATTATTTTTCAACGTAATTCATCATTTTTGCTTCTTAATAATGAGCAAATGGAGCACTGATAATGAAAATTGGTTCTCCGGAAAAATTATATGCTTCACACAAGAGATCTTTTATTGCAAAGAATAAATTTAGTGGCAGGCAATAAATTAAGTTTATACCGAAACGTGATAATTTGGTTGGTAGTAATTATTCTCGTAGAAATTTATGTCTTTGGGGTAACTACATTAGTTCTGCACAGAATTAAATGACGCTCGGGCTTTATCGGTTTTATCAGGTGAATGTTAAGTATGGTATATTTTCGCAGTAAACACTGATAATCTTTTGGGATTAAATGACGATATTAAGAGAAAAATTGTTTTATTTGTCGGAAAAATGTGACATGGACAAAATAAAACCATTTCTAGGGGAAAACTTCTCAAGTAAATTTTTTCGCTCTGACAAATCTTCTATCCCAGTGAAGGACAGATGACAGGGGGCAAAACTGGAGGCGATATTCACAAGATTAAAAATTGTTGAGGAAAAGTGGGTCTCGGAAGGAAAACTCACTTTTTCTTTCAAGGAGAATTTTTTGAGATATATTTCAAATAAAAACCATCTCCGCTCAAACCGAGAGATTGGAATTTTTTATTCGGTTTCTAATGAAGAAAACATAAATTTTAAAAAATCTCAAAGCCTTCATTTTTTAGTAGTTTTTTTTTCAATAGATCTATTATTGCTTTTCGATCACCCAAAACAATGATTCTTAATATATAATTTTTATTCTCAAAAATTGCATTTGACTCTCAAATAGAATAAACGACGTTCCGCAAAAGGAATAGCAATTGACTGAAATCCATGCAAAAAATATCCTAATTCAAATTAGCCGGAGAAAGTACAAGTACATCTCATCAATCGCAGCATTCCCCACAAATAAAATCAAAGTCCTCGCCGATTCCATCGATTCCGAAACCCCACAAGAAAATATTAACGACTGCAATTGCCACCGCTAAATGAATCCACTCCAGGGTTCAAGCGAATTTTGTGCACAACTTCAAAAGAGCAGCAGAAGGGAGAATTGAATAGAGGCGAGAGGCGGGGATGGGAAATCAAGCATCTGTACATACGTTTTGTAGATGAGTATACTCTAATAAATTTTCTCGAGATTCTTGAATGCAAAGAGTTTGGACGGGCTTGGGTAGCTCGGAAAGTTTGTAGTACTGGTTGTGAAATGAGGCCATCCAGGGGCCTTCCGACTCAAAAGCACTCGACCTCGAAAGAAATCATACCCTTCCCATTTTCCTGGGGGCATTCGTCATTATTTGATTCACTGTTTTCATTATAAATTCGTTTACGTAATTTGTTTACGTAATATATCGGCTGTATCACGTGTGCAATGCAATACTATCGGTCTCTATTTCGTATCAAAGTAAAGAATATGTTTTTTAGACGAAGGGCCGGGACCAAAGTCAAACGGCCCCAGATGTGTACGTCTCTAAATAGTTTTGTTGAAATAGAAATGAGTACTAGGTTGCTTGATTTGAACCTGCAGAATAATTTATTTGTCAACTTATTCCTCCCCCTCGTTTCAATATTCTTCGTAGATATCAATACACTTTATTCATGCAGTGGATACATCCACTTACAAGTCAGTTACAATAAGAAGTTTTCAAGTGACAATGAATTTATTGTCTTTAAATTATTGGCTTTTCAACTCTCTTCATTTTTTCTTTCATCCACTGCTTAATGGATTTTACTTATTCATAGAGAAATTCAATGTTTTTTAATATTGGTAAAAAAAATCCATTAGGATTGATTTGATGAGATTTTTGTTGCCGAGCTTTGATAAATCAGAGTTACCTTGAAGACGACCAGGAATAATAGATGATTCGGAACCCCAGTTGGAAATGAAGAATGAGCGGATTTGCTGGCTCCTCTTCATGTCGGCAATTATGCACACGTGCAGTACAATTCCGATAAATCACTCGATTGATATCACCTTCGGCGGCGATTCAAAGAACACCAACGATATCAAAACAATTTGCTATGAAACCGGATTTTTCTAGATCATCCGTTGAGTCAAGGCATCCATCCGTATTAATTTTGAATCGAATTTTTTCATAAATAAAATCAAAACTTATTAATATTTTTCATTAATTTTTTCTCCACGAAACTCCGGAGTAAAAATTTCCGCTCAATTTAGATAAGGGAAAAATTTCGAAAATTCTCCAAATATTCTGGAATCATAGGATCCTCCATTCAATGCATCGTTTGCAAAATTCTCGAGTAGATAGCGACTAGTTACATGCGGCGAGGATGCATAAGCACCCTGTGTTATAACATTCGCATATACAGTTGCAGTTAACAATATACAAGCGCAATGTACAGTGTTCCCTTGCTTTACTATTTTTAGAGGCGCAATAAAGCCTCGTAAAAGCGACTCTTCGTGTATTTCATATTCATTATTAGCGTGCAGCTGTTACGTAACGAACAGCGGATCTAGTGCGGGGAAGAGAAACAACTGGGCAGATATAGTTGGGTATGATGTAGTACTGGAACATGGCTGTAATTATAATTTTTTTTTCTCTTTGATTGGCATTTTTCATTGGTTTTGACACTTCCTTGCAGAAATAATAGAGGAAACTAGATTGAAATTCTAATTCTCCCGATAATTGGCTTTTTACATTTTATTTATCTACTTATTTTAATAATTGTGTTAAACATTGAGTGTCAGGGAAGTGGAGACTACTTAATGAAGATTGAATGGATATACTGTCACAAAATTAATGTATATATTTTATATCGAGCGGATTTTTAGTTCTGAAATGGAAATAAAACTGACATTTGATATTCCATTTAAATGAAAAAAAAAATGGTATTTACTCATTCACTTCATGATTTACCCATTAGCCTATTTAACTCTGGGAATTTTTCCATTAGCTATATAATTAATTATTTCACGAGATAGTTTCCATGATTATTTAAATACTATTATATGTCCGGTCTTCAATATGCAAGAAATAGAAAGTTTATAATGAACATTTCAAGTAATATTTAGCTCAAGCCCTGACTGCCAGTCATGGAGGTTACGATCTCTGTAGAGGGACGCCACCGCCAGGTGGCGCAATAGACAAACAATTCAATAATTCCGAATTTGCACGTGAAAATCCACTTTATGACGAATTTTCTCGGATCAATTCCTCAGTTCAACGTTATCCGTGAATTCTGGTCCAAAACTCACTCCCAATTTCCTCAAACATATTTACACTGCTATTACCCAAGTCTCCATTCCGAAATCTCAGCTCGGACTAGACAGAATCCCTTAATGGTCCTGTAACTCCCGAAATTCATGCCAGGTCACGCTTTCGTGTCATCACAAGACGATTCAACCCAGCAGATAATAAAAATCCCTGAAATCCAATTCATACAATTCAAATTAATATTTAGATCATGCAATTATTGTTATATTTATGATACTCGACAGAAGCAGAAACAATTATTCAAAGGAGATAGATAATAGAAGCAGACAGCTGGTGCGCGTTCCGTTGTTGGTACAAACAAATCAATAGTCCCGGTATTATTTCGATTTATTTTAATCTCCTCATATGAGTGAATAGTTCCGATAAACCACTATGAATTATGTTCAACATTCGGTGTATTTATTCATTCATATTTTTATCTCTTCATGCACGAGCAATCCGTATAAATGTACAGATATAATATCTATTAATCAATTCTCTATTACAGAATATCACGGACTCCAGTGATGAGAAATATATTTCTGCATGTTTACATAAAAAAAAATGTTATATTCTTTCCAGCATGTAGAATAGCGAATCATGAAGGTGTCATCCCGTGTTAATTTTACTTAAATTAAACCAAAGAATCATAAACTGAAACCTTAAATTCCATCAACTAGCTTAACCTAGAATAAATAAGATAGTAGACCTACGGGTTAACCAACTTAAACCGCAAAAATTTTAAAAAAAGTCAGGAATTGACACTGAAAAATTCTAAAATTCATATAAATGTTATCATATGTGTGGCTCCGATGGGAAATCGATGATGGGCGGCCAATTAAAGAAGTCATCTTCATCAACGGTGAATGCAAGGCGACTTCACGGCGCCACCGTCACCTTCACCAGCCCAGAGTCCCACCTGGTAAGCTCAGTAACCCAGCTTTAGCAGAGAGAGAATGAGCGAGCAAAAAAAAATATATATATATCAAAAGAGCAATCAATAAGAATATGAACAGAGGCACGTTTTTCCTGAATGATTAATTAAATGATGAAAGCAAGGAACAAAAAAAAAGCTCTCTCTGCACCGCCTCTATCTGGCGCGCTGACTGGCCGGCCGTCTCACCGACACCGCACCACCTTTTGATTGGCTAATTCACGCGATAACTTAGCTTTTAGAGACGAGCGATACGCACTATTCCTTATGAATCCTCTCTCCTTATCACCGGTACACCCCCACCCCCTTCCCCCCACTTCTTCACTTACACGCAAGATAGCATTGTTGGTCATATGTAGATGATTTTCATAGAGAAACTTTATAGACTGGTGGCATTATCTGCGGAAAGAATAATGGATTTGGAATTTTTTTCTTTTTTGTTCATAGAGAATTTCTGATGGATTTTGTAAAACCCTTTGTTGCAGAGAGCTTATGAATAGATACAGAATATTCTGTTTGAATGATGCGTCATCCAGAATTCAAAAGATGGGGAACTGAATCGATATTAATTGAAATAAATTTCAATATTCTCTTCAGAAGTTACTTCTGAGAGAGTTTGAAGGTTAACGATGTTCAGGTGAGATAGAAGAAATTGAAAAAAAAATTGCAACCAATTTTACGATTTTAAAACAATATATCAATTAGTGTATTAAGAATGATATGCAAAATTTCAGATAGCCTAGATACGGAGAAATACCAAAAATAAATCCTAAACTAGATATTGATAGGTGAGGTTGAATAGGGCATCGACAACTTTGGCATTTTCCCTTCATTATAAACTAGTCGACAATGTAGAAAAGCGGCTAAATTTATCGACACTCTATTCGATCTCATGTATGAGTACTAACTTTAGGATTTATTTATGTTGGGGCACCACATCTAGGCTATCTGAAATTTCGCACATAGTTTTTTACTTGATTCATTAACGTGCTAAAAAAGCTCCATAAAATTGGCTGCATTTTTATAATTTTCTCGATCTTCCCTAAACATCGTTAAAAGGAGTAAAGTGATGATGATGGAATGGAATGGAACCTCGAAGAGCATTCCATCCTTCCGTCCTACCAAATGTGGAAGGCATTCCACCACCAAACACCAAAAAACTGTTGTAAAAATGGTTGCCGTTAGAAAGACGGTGTGGCTCAATATTCACAGATAATTGAAATCCATAGCTCAGATGGAAAGTCCCTGGGTCAATTCCCGGTCTGAAAATCTCTGAATTTTATTACATACTATACAGTAAAACAATATACGCTGATAGATAAGAGGTGCACACCACAATAATAGCAAAGATCATAATTCTTGAGGTATATCTTATGATCATTATTATACACCAAGGTACAAGGTATCAGCAGACTTGAGATTTCATAGATGTGATCTAGAATAAAATGTTTTTTCTGCCTATATGGACCGAAAGTGAGCGTTTCAATCGCTTCGCTCGGTTAGAATTGCCCAGTTTGGCCCATTTTGGCAGAAAAATCATATTCAACCCTCGGAAGGATAATCAGATCAGCATTCTCCACGTGCTTACAACCCTAGCCTTCGGCCCGGGTCGTAATATTGCACGTGGGGACGACTTGTCTAATTATTCTCCCTAGGTGAGAAAAATACTATAGAAAAATAATCCCTTGAACTTAAGGGCCGGTTGTAATAATTGATCACCTCTAAATCGCCGTCACTCATTACACGTGAAATACTGATTAAATCGTGAGCAGACATAGTTTCCGGCTTGCAGAAATCATTCACGGAGGTCGGAAATTATGTTTGCTTCTGATTGGGGATATGGAGGTTACGAACTATTACACCCGGGCCTTAATTCTTACATTCAAGATCAGGACATTTTTCTATCAGATTTAGGTCCTTACGGCTCAGGGACAGTCTAAGCATAGTCTAAGACTAAGCACTGCTTAGTCTATCCGCAGTCTGTTCTCGTAAAGGGTAATTAGTTGAAATTGCAGAGAAAATAAAAAAATACACTGACAATTCTGCATGAATGATGAACCATTCACGATTCAGAAGTTCAGGATAAAGGCTTATGGATAGCGCTGCATCGATATTGATTGAATGAAGTTTCAATAATGTATTCCGAGTGTACTGTAGAGAGAAGTTGTATGAGAAGTCGTGATTGTAACTAAAAGAAGTCAGGTTCGTGACACATCGACGTTCATTTTGCCACAGCCTTAGCCAATCTAGGTGTAATCTAAGCTCAAGCGGAGCCTGCTCTAGTTTACAAATGGATCATTACTTATACGTTATCAAAAAATCATGAACAGTTCAAATAATTAATAATTACCGGTACATACAAAAAATTCCGTATGAATAAGAAACTATTGCACACTTTGAATCGATAATGATTGAATAGAATTGCAATATTGGATAGAAAAGAGTTGAATAGAAAGAGAAGTAAAGTAAAGTAAAATCCGGATGGCACAATTTAATTTTTTCAAAATGATAGAGTTTATGTTACCAGACCCGCTAAATCGTCATTAGCGGAAGCAAAAAAATCAGGTTAGAATGATATTTTCTTACATGCTTTTAGGTTATCATGGCCTGGACATCGTCTAGATATTGTCTAAGCCTGACTAGTGCCCAGTCTCTTTTCCTGAAGGATCATTAAATTAAAGGACCAAAATTAGAAATAGGACAAGTGAGCATTAATTATAGTTCGGAATGAAGATCCATTAATAGCGACGAATTGATATTAATTGAATTGATTTTCAATATGTTATTCAAATGTGACATCCGAGCCAAGTTGAACGTTCAAAGAATGAGGATGTCACGATGGCAGAATTGGCATTTAATTAGATGATAGTTTTGTTACCAGACACAATAAATCGTAATTTCAACTAAAATAAGTCAAGCTATTTCAGTTTTATAACCTACAACATCCGGTTTGGGTTCCTCTGGCTACTCTGGTCCTAGTCTGTTTTATAAACGCATATAATTTATAAGAAAAAGAAGCTAAAGTGGACAATCATCACTCGTAAATATACCCTGATTCAATAATAGTATTGAGATGAATGAGATATTTCCTTCAAGCTTACCGAAATGGTGTCTAAATGAACAAGAATCGAGGAATTTTGCCCTTTGAGTATCAAGTCATTGTCAACTACAGACGGTCAGTTTTGCTCCCCTTTCTCTCATATTCATTATCACCTTCGAGACTTACTAGAATCTAAAAATGAAGTCAAGAGCATTTGTAACACCACAGATCAACGTGGGTCCTCGAAATAATCAAAAAAAATTTCAATAATCGATCATCACTCGCAATCAGAGATGACAGTTTAGCAATACACCTTTCCACTTTTAACTCTTTCTAGTCAGGTCATACTTTCTATAATTACCGGTAGATACATAAAAATCTGGATGAATGGCGTATCTTTCAAAATTCAAAAGTTCGGAATGAAAGGTCCTTTTAATAGCCTTGAATTCATATTTATTCAAAGGTGAGGTCAGACAGAAATTGAACGTGCGAGCAAATATCGTAAAATGATGACGATAAACTCAAGATTTTTGTAAAGGCTATACGTAGCGTTCATATTCACAGACACGATGAATCGTAATGGTAACGGCAATGAGCTCCGTTAGAATGCTATTTTCGAGTTTCAAGACGTAAGACTCCTCGTTATGACTTTCTCTCAGGCCCCAATTGGACAAGATTTTCGCAGACCAGGCAAAGCCTAGGTAGAAGCTAGAATAGGTGGCCAACGCCTACTTTACGTCTAGTTCATTTCTAATTAAAAAAAATATAAATGTAAAAATTTCTTGAATTTTAAAGTAAATAAATTTAAATTCAATTTCTCATTTAATGGGTCTGTAATTAAATATAAGAAACACACGATTAAAAACTTGCCCTCAAAATCAATTAAAGGCAATTAAAGGCATGTCCATATTTGACCCTGGCAGACCAGTCGATTGTATGAATCTAGAGAATCACTTAGGGGATTGTAATAAGATCGACGGTAGATTTTCGATAACACTGCTACCCTCGGCTTGACAATCTACTGTCGATCTTATTACAATCCACTATGTGATTCTCTAGATTCATTAAATCGACAGTGAATCAACACACAATCAACGGGTCCAATAGGAAAATGAAAACACTTTAGACACTTAAGACCCTTCCAGATAACTGTTTTGCAATTTACAGTACCTTTTTACCATTGATGTCTGAATGACATCCACGTCTCAAAAAATCGATACTTCATTAACAGAATTTTGAAATGAAGGTCCGACTCTATAATTACTAAATCCATTCAGATTGTAAATCCAAAATTTCCGATGAGAATGTCCACATTAAGAGACTACGACTGTAACTGAGACTCTTACGCCTCAGAATTTTTTTTATTATCACCTTCTGTGAAATCATTAGTAAAATATGACCAAAGTGTTAAGCATCATGCAACTTCTCTAGCGAATGGGTTAGGACTGACCAATTATCACGAAATTCTGTTACGTCACCCATCAAGTGTATCTCTCATAAACACAACTGATATACTGACCAGAAATCTAGTCTAGGAATTACAAATGAATCACATGCTACGATGCACAGTGCACGCTATTTCATTTTCCAACGAATTTCTAAAGAAGAAAAAAACGAGAAGAAATTAAATCTGAAGAGGAAAGCTATCATTCATTATCATGCATGGATACTCACAAAAGTCGTGTATTTCAGTGTGAAAAGAGGGAGAAAAAAGACACTGATGGTGGTACCAACCGGAAGTAACTGGTGGGTAGCGACAGATAAGGTCTACCTCTTTTCCGTCTCCTATAGTACTCGACTTGTCCGGCGAGCAAGATAAAACGAAATTTTCGCCCTCAGAAAAGAATGTGATAAAAAAAAACTGGTAAAGAAGAATTATTTTTGACAATTTTCTCTGTCATCTCCATCGGAATGATCTATTGCAACACGAACTAGTCAAATTCGTCGAGTCCACAATGTTTTAGTTCGTGCACTAAATTGCATGGAAAGAAGAAACGATGAACGAAATATAACGCACTGAACATACCGCCTTGCATGACAATGCCATTATCTCTCCACTCGATTATTATTTTCTTTTACAGGTTATACAACACCGATTATTAAACAACAGCGAGAGTTTGATGTTACCATCAGATTTGTCTTTTGTTTTTTGTTTATTTTCTACTCAGTAAAGATTATTTTTTCAATGTGTATATTTGTGCTACCAAATTCTCCATCAGTTCACGGCGGGAATTCATCACACTGTGAGGATTTCATTGATCGTACCTCGGATGTGTGCGATATATTCTTGAACAAAATTTCCTGTATTTTAATCATTCGTTAACTTGTTGCCAGTAGTGAATATATGCTGAGGTGAATGTGCCAGGTTTAAAATGGATTCCCAGTGCTGGAATTTAATGTTTCCTTGCATATTTAGGTAGTTCCTCTAGAGGAATAAAAAGTTAAATAGGTAAACATTCACTGAGGAACATTTGCTTACACTCCTTGCAAATTCTCATTCAGTTATAGTTACAATCGTATTTTAAAGATTTTCATGTTTAAAAATTCATAATTTTATGGAACGCTTAAAAGGAATTGTAAATTCCGAATTTGAGAGGAGAAACCGTTCAAGTTGATTTTGACTATTGGTCAATTATCCGTAAATAGGCAAAGTAGATACGAAAATTTATGTCGATAATTTTTTTTGTAAAGAACCGCAATTTCACTGAATTTTTAATTGTAATATCCCGAGGTCATCAAAATTATGAGAATATTTCTCGATCGAGAAACGATTCTCGAGCTTTATTGCAAACAAATGAAAGTGTCAAGTTTTGCAGGCTAAAAATCCCGAATATTTCCCACTCGGGATTTTTGTAAAAAAACTTACCACTTTCTTTCGTTTTGCGGGGAAGCTTGAGGGAAATATTGCGGTTAATTTTAGTGCTCGGGGGATACTCGGAGAATTTTCCGGGACTGGGTTTTGGACAAACGGAGCGCACTATTCGAGGACACACCTAGACAAAATATTCAGCTAGTTAGAAACAAGTGAGGAGCTACTATATAATTTCCAAAAGCTAGTGGACAATTTTCGAAAAAAATTTCGCCAAAAAACCCACGATTGACCTCGAATACAGTCACGGAGAAATCTCATTCACTTTTCAATTTTTATGACTTTTTCTTCCGAAATCAAAGTTGATATCAGTTCCCTGAATATTACCTGAAAAATGTTAATACAATTTAAGTTTTACTTAACAATAGCTATCCACCTCATCTCCGTTTAATTATCAAAGATGCATTACTGTTGGTCGAAATGTTTTCATAAAAAAAAACTTTGGAATCCTGATATTACCTGGATCGCAGTCACTTCAAAACTGAACTCTGGCATAATTACTTACTGGAAACAAGTTACGCAATTGACATTAATCCCTGAATTCTCCCCATCCATAAAAATATATTCCAGAATGGAATAGAGACAGGAAAATATAACAATCACGTGAAAGAGTCTAAATTGAATGGGGCGGTCGCCGGGTGGGGCTCTAGCAGGCCTGAGATAATCACAAATATATCCACTTCAACGATTCTTTTACAACGTCGAACCGAAATTGTAAATCAAAATAGGGAGAGTAATAGTCATTCTGTAGTTCAAGTATACATGCGAAAAATGGAGACTCTCAGCGCCTCGACAATTCATTTCTGAATGCATAAGGAATGCTAGTCAATCCGGAAAGAAACGCGAAATGGTGAAATACATGAGTGGCTGGTAGCACGTTAGTCGCTATTTATGACTATACAACACGCGAAACAATCCACCTAAAAAGTGTTACATTCCACCAGTACATTCTGAACAGGTGCTTTTTGAAGTGAAATTTTCGCAGACTGTTACGAAAATTGAAACGCGAGGAGATGAAATGTAGCCAATAGAATAGCTTATCAATCAAAATTAGTTATATTATTGGTGAATCTGGAATGTTGATGAATAAAATCCCTGAGCGTAACGATATATTGTTCTTGGTAATGAGGAACGGATACTTTGCCTGTTTCCATTGAGAACAACTGCAGCGATGGAAGGGTAGAAGAAAATAGCCTGAGGGCTGAAGATTTCGGGTTATTGGATTCCGAAGAATATCAAAGAGAGACACTTAACTGTAAAAAAATATATCTATGAGTATCTCACGAGAATAATTAGAACTGCACAAAAAATTTCTCAATTCAAACAATCGAGACTCAAACTAATTTCTTGCGTTCGATTTGATGACTGCCTTGCCATGCTGATTTTTTTTATATCATATTCAAATTTGTATTGGACTCGTTTGCTCAATATCTCAAAAACTACCGGCCCGATACTATTTTTTTTAACTTTCGAGTAGCCCCTTTCTCCCTTATATCATTATTTCATGATTTATGGTTGGAACTCTGATCCTGTTATATTTACTTCCCATACTTAATTCCTTTTATACTCTTCGTATTATCAATGCGAAAAATACTAATTTCCCGGCTTGCTACGATGGGACTTTTCAGTCGGTGGCGTTGGCGGCCTCACGAGGCAAAAAACTCCACCGCAACAGCCCAGAAAGAATATTTTTTGTAGTAATTTGCAAGTTTTCGAGTTTGCAAAGTATGCAATACTAATTCAGTGATGAAGTGGTAAACAGATAAGTCCATTTTGTTTATTGGTCGTTTTCGATGAATATCTCGGTTGCTAAGTAAGCTGGAGACATTTAGGTCATGATCTTTTTTATGACTCTCATGTTGCTCTGCAAAGAATATTTTAACAAAAATTTTCCTATCGACCTTACCTTCCAAGATATCTACCGATAACATATAAAACTCGAAATGGAATTATCTCACTTTATCACTTCGCTACTGAATTCCCAGACAAGGAATCATGAGAAGTTCTACAAACAAATGGATTTCAGCCAAGGATTGATATTCGTGACCCAAGAAAATATCGGTTCCGTCACGACGGGAGCAAAGTTACATCGCCCTCCCGCGCAGGATCGGAAAATCGGGTTCTAATCGCGGACGGTAAAATAAAACACCCTTTACCCGCCTGCATATCAACCTCGCCTTCGATTCGGCTAATAATTCTGGCCGTCGACAAAGACCTTTATTTCATCTCCCCAGTGTAGGAAATGTTCAACGTGTTTCGCCAGGTCAGTCATCTCCAAGTTATTCAGGTCCTGTACCAAACTTTACAGTTATATCGAATGATTCAATTGTAATGGCCGATATACCCTTAACGAAACGCCCTTCATTATTTCCCAGATTTTTACAAGTATAATAATTTAGAATAATTCCAAATTTTACTAGTCATTGTTAAAGTTGAATTAAAGTCATTTGTTGAATAATAGTTTTACAGATGATTATGTTCATAATCCCATGATTAGAATCGCATTCGGACCACCTGGAAATGACTGGCCTGAAGTAATACGTTCTAAAACAAATAGTTTCTTCTACTAAGAATTTTCAAATAATATTGGGTAGGTCATATTCTTGGTACAATAGTCTATTTCGTAACAAGTGCAAAATAGTGTATTTCTCACCTAGGGAGAAAAAGTAGGAAAGTCGTCCTCACGTGTAAAATTACGACCCGAGCTGAAGGCGAGGATTGTAAGCACGTGAGGAATGCTTCTCTCATTCTCCTCCCGAGGATTGAAGACGATTTTTCTGCTACAATGGACGAACGTGAGCATTAGAATGCTCACTTTCGGTCCATGTAGACAGAAAAAAATGTTTTGTACGTGTCACGAACAAATTTTTTATCTCAATGTGGCAGAAGAGTAACTTTTCCAACACACTGAGATGAAATAGTATATTATGTTGCTAGGACTCAACCAATTGCGACTTATCGGCTGCCATAACTGCCCGATAAGTAAAATTTATCCTCCTACGAGGGTAAGTAACCACAGACAGTAGCGCCACCAGCTTTCCGCCGTGCTACGCACGGCGGCAATCTGCGGCACTACCGCCTCTGGTTACTTACTCTCCTAGCACAATTTTAATGATTGAAAATCGTGCATTTAACCTCAAACTCGGACTTATGCGCCACTCATCGTCCTCGATACATAATGTACTATTTCATGTCCGAGCCTTAGACAACAGATCATCGTCTCCCACGTGCAAAATTGCCTTCCGAGCCGAAGGCGAGGATGGCAAACACGTGGGGGATGGTGATATGGTTTCCAAGGCGAGGCGTGGATATCATTTTTCGTGATGTGGGACCTGGGAAACGCCAATTTCACCAAACACGGGTTTTCAGGTCCAGTGACACCAAAATATATTTTTTCCCCAATTCATAAATGTATATCAATTATATTGGAATAAGCTCTACGATTGATGTACATAGACTCTCCATATTTCCGAGCCCAAGAACAATTTGATTGCCATTCCAATGGCACCCATAACCGACGAAACCATTCCGAAAATTTAACGGCAGGCACAGCTATTCCGCCTCCAAGGAGGTGCATAGAATAAAGATTAAGTCCAGTTGAAGTTTGATAGTTGGCAACTTCACAAGGGAAATGTGGTTTCTGATGCTCAATTCCCTGAAGAGTAACATGACATGTTCTAAACCACAGAATTCCCACGAAACGTGCCCACACTGTCGCCACACTTCCTCATAGTCTCTGTGGACTAAAACGAAATAATGACCTTGAGGTTGAGAGGCAAAGTAACGTAGGGGAGTGGTTTCAGTAACCACCGGAAAACTAACTTAACACCTTTACCCATCGGAACTTTGTCTGGCATAAAAGTATGTAAGTCGATAGACCTCAGGATTAATGCATACACCTTAGTTAGCTTCTTAAGCTAAACAAGATTAACCATCATAGAGATTCAGTTGAGGGAGTTCAAGTTTTCAAGGATTATTCAAACTCTATATTGTTAACGGATATTTATCAGTCGGGCTAATAACTTACATTCTTGAGCAGAATGAAAAACCCTTGAGCTCTTCAGCATTGTAACTTGGCATCAGCGAGTCTATCAATGCCAGAAATGATTCAAGGTCCTCAGAAAATTCCATTGACTGGAAGCGGGCAATCGACGAGCCATCAACAGTAGTTTCTAACGACGCTGTTATACAAGAAGTTCAGTGGTTTCCAGAGAAACTCGAAGCTCCAAAACCTGTGTAGCCCTTCGGTCCAAACTCTGTTTAGTCACGTTGATACTGTCAGAGACTCGGAATGCCATTACTTGTTTCAACATTCTCAAGAATTCTGTGGTAACAGTCACATGTTACATCAAGTTATATTCAACAAATTCGATAGTGTCTTCGTGCTCATTCAAAGGCCGTAAAAGGGGTAAGTTGCGTTTGAAGTTCTCATTTGGCTGCCTCTGCAATATTCTAAGTTATGCGTTATACGCGTTGTTTGGGAGTGGCCATACAAGATGTCTAGAAACTCAAGTTTAATCTGTTGGGGAGTGAAAGAGACTGAGATTTTGAGTCGAAAGTTCTTGTTGGATTTTTGGGACGTCAGTTGACGAGCTATTGATCACTGAAGCTGATGAGTGGGGCAGCCACTGGGAGACTACTTTCCTCAAAAATTTCCTCGGTATTTTAGTTGAGGTCAACGTTGGAAAGAATTTTATTTGTATAACGTATCAAATTTAACAACATTGAGGAGGTTATGGGGAGGAAGCAGAAAATGACTTTGGTTCTGATGGTTCTCGGTCATTATTTCGAATAATGTCTTGGCGGTAAAATAAGGGAGACGTGGGCCAAACGCAATTTTCTGACAATAACCTTGTTTATCTAAATCTCATTGCATAATTGGAAAATACTGACAATTAATCAGGATCCATTTTACCTCCCTCTCTCTTACTATATTGTTTGTCAACAAAGGAAAAAGTCCAGGCTAAAAATATAAATCTCTTCAGTTGAACCTACTCATACGGTTCGATTGTTTTTTGGCTAAAATTAAATATCATCTTTTTCATAATTCAAACATTCGCCACTTCAAATGCTATATTTGCTGCATACATACTGTTTGAGGTGATTTTGGTCTGGAAACAATGATAAATCAAATAGTGATCGATTGACGAACCATCCAATAGCCTTCTCCTTTATTCATGGAAATTCTCATTTAATCAATTGTCGTATATCTCAATCACTGGAAACCAGTTAGACACTTCTTCTGACTTATTTAGGATATCTTCTCAGTGAGCGTAGCTGATTGTCTCTCCGTATCATCAATATAAGTTAGTCTAGGAATCTCACGTTCCGCACTCGAATAATTTCAATTCGAGTTGATTCCTATGGTTCCCAGATAAGAAGTGACGACGAAAATAGGGCTCATCAAGCCCTAAATGAGGGCTCACAAGTGCTCACGCAGGGCTGGGATTCAACCTTGGATCAAGCCTCGTTCAGCCTTGAAATGATAACCTCGTTTCAGGGTTGTGCGCGAGGCCTGAACAAGCCCT
>JAPYZN010001277.1:0-17609 GCA_030522865.1 Psyttalia lounsburyi
AGATAGTTACCAGGTTCAAAACCCACTAGAATTCACTATTACTGGACTGCCTCTGTTCTCCGGCGGAACAGACCCTCTGTTCTCCGGCGGAACAGACCCTCTGTTCTCCGGCGGAACAGACCCCATATTTCAAGACACTGTGAAATATAGGGAATTGTGGTGCATCTAGGGAAAAATTTAAAAACATGTACACAATTATAGCCCGAGAAGTCCCACAGGTTTTCAGAGAAATTTGGTTTTAAATACTTTGAGAAAAACTTTGGTGGTGAATATGAGGATTGCAGTACGGGTCGAATTGCGGGTGAGAATTTCAATAATATTTTCTAAAATGTTTTTCTTGTGGTTTTGGAGATTCCCGGATGCTGCTCATCCATCAACCAAATATTGTCCTCTTCAATATCCAATTGAAATCGGCAAAATGTAGATACAATTTTTTATTCTAGAATTACAATATAAATGTTATAGAAATGTTATGGAAAACCTACACAATTTCCGTGCAAGTTAAGTGAATTTCGTAGCGAATTCACGCCGATTTTTTGTTAAATTTTTTTATACTCGTCTGTATTAAACTTTCTTAATTCCTAGTCTGTAGTTATTTGCATAATTCTCGACAAATATGCACATCAAAACTGATAAACGTTGCATTTTGAAGCAAAAGCAGACTTTTTCGTGTTTGAAAATGTATACAGCGATAGTCGACTGTGCATGCGCGCAGACCCCGGTCAGTAATGTAAGATAAGCAGATTTAAACTCCGTCATATGTCTCACGGCAGTTAAGTGAGGTGAGTTGTTTTAAGCTATATCGCTCACATAAACAATAAAATAAAAGTGCATTTGTGACACAAACTCGGGGTCTAGCGAGAGGATTTTAATTTAAAAAATGCGTAAAATATGTTATCACATGACATTAGATTAAAGAATTCAGTACAAGGTGAAAATCGTAGACTATTATCATAAGCAAATGCGGGTGATATAGGTTAAAATGTCTCGGAATTTTCAGACCTTCATTAAAACGTTCATAGCATTTTTAAATAGCTATGCACGTGGATTATCGTACTTAGTCACAACGATACTAGTCCTGTGTTATTGCCTTCATCCGGGAAGATTTGCATCGCATTATAATTTTATTAAGACAGAAGATATTCACGATCAGTTGGAGAAGTCATACGATCCTAGAGATAATTCCTGTACAATATCAATAACCGGAAGGAGATTTTCGGAATTATCATATCCAGAAGAACATCCGAGAGAGGATCCAGTGGCGATGGCCAGGAGACTTGGGATATTGCCCGGAGGACAGTGGAAGCCATTCAATTGTCATCCACTGTTTAATGTTGCTATTGTTTTACCGTATAGAAATAGACACACTCAACTCAGTATTTTTATGAATTATATACATCCATTTCTACAGTCACAAAATCTGGATTATCGAATATTTGTTATCGAACAGAGCCCCATACGTGAATTCAATCGTGCTAAACTATTCAACGTTGGATACAAAGAGGCCACGAAAGTTAATGATTTTCATTGCTTCATATTTCAAGATATTGACTTGATTCCTCAAAATCCTGATAATATTTATGCCTGCACTAAGATGCCCAGGCATATGAGCTCAAGTGTCAATACATTCAGATATAATTTGCCATATACTGGACTATTTGGTGGAGCCATTGCACTCACTAGGAGACAGTTCGAATGGGTCAATGGATTTTCCAATATTTTTTATGGTTGGGGAGGCGAGGATGATGATTTCTACAGCCGATTGCAATCCAGGGGTCTCCAGGTGAGGGCATTTGTTTAGTTTTTTTAATATTATCGTGGGTTTTATGCTCCATTGTTCACGGTGGCAGGATTTATAGGCCAGTTGTGCAATTAATGTATACGCATGTATTGTTGTTTCGTACTATTGATACCTTCTGCATACGTCTAATGCAAGTGTTTCATGAGGAGTGCTTTAACATTTTTCGCATAAAATCTTATGCCAGCCAAATATCTTGCTTAAAGTCTCTTGAGATTCTATGTTGTTTGTTTTTTTTTTTCATAAAAGTTGTCATAAAATTGAGATATTAACTTGATATTTTGAGAGAACCTGCCTTTTAATAAATGTTTTACTGAGAACGGTTAGTACTTCAGATGAATTTAATTAGGACAGTTGGTTTGTAGATAGTCGGCTTCTTAAAATCTATTACATGCAATACGTTAAGAAATAAAAAATTGAAGATGTGAGGAAATTAAAACAGTAGAATTGACCTTTTTCACCAAATAATGCTCACGATGAATTTCGACACTAAATAATGTTGGTGTACAACTTTAGCCCACTCCAAAATTCGACATGGAGGTTTTTAAATCTAAATGTTGTTTGGAATCCTACCATACGTGGGATTCTCTTCGTTAAACGAAACATTTATTCTCACTATATTTATAAATTCATTCAAGTGCTTCGTCCCTTGGTTTCTATATTTTCCTTATTTTTTTTTCCGATTTTTAATATTAATCGAAGCTCAGTTTCGACATAAGTGACTGATTTTCTGATTTTGATGTAATTTACTGTACAAGTTAGCAGAAGAAAATGTTCTTTTTTTCCATAAAAATATTCTTTAAGTCTGTCAAATAAAAGCAAGTAGCAAAAATATGAAAAACCTAAAAAAAAAGTATAAAGATCGAATTTTAATTGTTTGAGCTGGGGTATTTTTTATGGAGTAATGAAGAGATTTTTTTTTATTATAGCTATTTGTATGTGAATATAAATGTTTTACTCTTGTTGTACTTTGGTAAACGTTTTAGTGCCTACTCTGATTTTTAGAAGATTTGAAGCTATCGAAGTTTCTAATCTGAGAAAATTGAGTGAAATTACGAAAAGAAAAGAAAAAAGAAGAGAGAAAACTTTATAATGAATTCGCGTGTACAATGAAAATAGGTGGCCCACTTCATGAAGAATCCTTCATATGTCGTGTATCACTCATTTGGAATTAAATCATTAATTTTTGTTACAGGTGACTCGTTTTGGACCTGACATAGCTCAATATTACATGTTGACACACAAGAAGGAGCCACCGAGTAGTGCCAGATTCGAGCGTTTAGAAAATAGTGCTAGGAGATATGATTCCGATGGACTTAACAATCTTGATTATAAAGTGCTGGATCATCAGCTTCGTCCACTGTACTCGTGGATATTGGTCGATGTTTAATCCACATTTTGCAGCGTATCAAAAAACTTAGAGCAATTTTATTAATTTTGTAGAGGCGAAGATATATATCAAACTGCACGACAAATGGAAAAGACTTTTTTTTTAGGATGTGACGGCATAGTGTCTGTTGTTCTCGATGATTTTCCACATTCAATGAAGGAGTATGTGGATACATTATATTAAAAATGCCGGTTAATCAGTATATCTTAGCTCAATTTTTCGTGGTTATAAGTCGCTGACGATATCCAAGTGCTGTGATCATTTTTTGTGATGTCCTTTTCACCATTGCTTTTTACATATCTGATCTGAAACTCGAGTTTCCATGCGAATCGCATTTGCCTGCGAAATACCAAACATTTTGAAATAATTTTATTATTTTAGCTTTAAAAGTACATACTTGATTTTCCATGAGCGAACGTTTAAAAATTATAGAAAACGAAAAATATGTTTTAGATCGATTTTAAATTACAAATAGATTATGTTGCAGTCTTTTCTCAATTTTCTTTATGAATTATGTATGGAAACAACCATCGTGAAAAGTGATAAAACTCATAATTGTTTGTAGCATTTTTTTCCGTCTTGTTCACTAGTCAATAATTTAGCAAAAATTGTAAATTATTCGAAGTTTGATATAAGGTTATATAATAAAGAGTAATTTCAATAATTACTTAAATGCTACAAACAATGGTGACACTTTTCCACATTATTATCGGAAGAATTAAGTTCGTTAGCACATTTTATTGCGAAGACTCCTTGAAAGAAATAGGTATTTTTTTGCAAAATGTAATTGGAATGAAGTGAGTTATCAATAATTTGTCCCAATATTTTTAGAACCGATTTACTTGATAAATTTGATGATTCACAATGTTTAATGTAGTCCATGCGAAACTGTGTAGGAAGTACTTGGATACCCTCAAGTCAATCTGTACAAAGTTAATTTCTTTACCAAAAACGTGAGTTCATATGACAACGGCAAACGATCATATCAATGAATTCTAAATTGGCCACATTAATTTAGTGGAGGTACTCATAAAGTTCTTAGTAGTAAAGAGATGAAGAGTAAGGAGATGATCCCAGAAATACCAGTTGGGACGTACAATGCATTTACATATCTTCGAAAAAGAGAGATTTAAGGAATTTCACGAAGAGACACTCAATGGACAAACTTCTAATACCAGTACTGATTATGTATTTAGCTGGAGAAAAAATTATTTTAGAACAAAACTGAATGATTAGTTTGAAAGTTAGCGAAATATTGACTACAAAATCCATTGATTGTTTTATCAGTTCCATAATGGTGCAGTATTTTTTCCATTGAGAGTCACTGAGATTAGTTTATCGAATATTCCGTTTTTTGAAGAACAATAATAGCGGTCTTCCTGGTGCACTTAATGCAGCAGTAAAAGGGCGGCGAGTGTCAGCAGGTGAAAAAAATAATTGTTGTGTTCCTCAATTACTTGTTGATCCGCATTGAGTCGTTGTTATCTCTTTTAACAATGCAACAAGACATTGAGAAACTAATTCATTATTTTCCCTGTTGCTGAGATGTTTCAGCTCGTCTACTGTCGAATTAAATACGGCCAAGAAAACGGCTATAAATTTCCGGGTCTTGTAACTGTTATTTCCTAGACCTCTGTAAAGTTCGCTCGATTTATTACTTCTGTGTTAACTTCTACATACAACAAAATTTGTGAATTTATCCTTTTTAGGAAAGATTATTTAGATTATTTGTCTGGCTTTATAGAAGTCAATTCCGCGAAGTGCTGATTAAACTAGAAAATGATATCTTGCAATGTTCAAAAGCATACCTTATTAGAAAATGTATATATAAAACTGCAGTAGTATGAACACATCTCACCGAAACATATATTGAACTACCTAGTTTTACTTCTTAGAATAAATTTTTCGATGATGTCACGTATTTTAAGTTACACCAAGAAATTTTGCGAACAAACCAATAATAAAATGTTTTTTTATCGTTATTGTTGGTAATTGACTGAAGTTCAGCAAATGATCAAATAAACAAATTTACAAGCAATCTGCAAGTGTTTTTATTATGCGTGCTCTGTTCAGCTGTTTCATACACAAAACGTTCACATAAAAAAATAACATTACGGTAATAATCAGGATAATTTTTCTTTTCTAATTATGAATTTTTTCAGAAAAAAAAAACATGAAATAAATTGATTATATAAACAGAGTTTGTTTCAAATATCAATCCGAATTTTGTAGTTCTAATATTGAAAGCAGTGATGTCTGAGACTATATACACGACAATTCATCGACTGTCCAACACAATTGTCTTTTTTTACATAATTGAACTGAATTTATTCGAAACCTCTCATATTTCTTCATTATCGTAATTACTGTAACTTTTATTGTACATATATGCCAATTTTTTTTTTCAATTTCTGTTATACAAAATACTTAATCATGATTGCGTTCTATTCTCTCACTTTAGCCTCCTCGGTAGAAATAATTTCCTGAAGTAGACATTTGTAAAGGAAAAAAATCATATTAGAATAACTCATCTTTATCCAAAAATCTCCAATATTCGAGATAATTTTGGGATTGATAAAATATCTGTTCATCCTTTTGCGTTTCACTAATTAACACAGCATTTCATTCTGTCCCTCATTTTTCGATACGTCACATTACTAATTACGAATCAGATAATTCTTGATATCTTGCGTACATCATTTTCTTTACGCAATCTTTATAAGTATCACCAGGCATAGCACTGTAAGAAGATGATTTTGCTCCCAGTCCAGCAGTAGGAACTCTCCTCTCAGCTTCAATGATACTGGTTCTCCCCTGATTTGTTTTTCCCAATCCCATTCCCTCGCTCCAACCCATCTTTTGTAATAATTTATTGCCAACATTATCCGAGCCAATTGCAGCTCTAGTGGGTTCTTCATAATTAACCGGTGTCTCATCAACTCTAGTTTTGAGATATTTTTCTTTGAGCTTATTCGGTTGAGGTGGCTCTGGTTCACCATATTTGGCCCTCCTCTCTTTAGCCCTGTCTCTGTATTTATTATTCCTCTGTTGAGGATCGTTGGGATCCAAACCTCTGACCTGATACCAACTTTCAAGATTTTGTTTGTGAAGATCTGATAGCTGCTGATGACGGAGGAGTCCTTCTTTACTCGGAAACTGGCGCTTGCAGAGGAGACAGGCAAGTTTAGTCCAATCAGTATGCTGTCTCTCTTCCTGACCAACATCTTCAATTTCCTCCTCTGTGTCACTTCCTCCTCCATATGCTGCTACCAGGCCATTGTTCCCAGTGTCTTCCTCTTCGTGGTAAGAATTGGCAACTGATTTTTTCTCTAAAATAGCATAACCAGCATCAGCTGCACCACTCCCTCCTTGATAGGACTCTCCCACTGAGTAGTCGGCAGACCAATTGCTTTTTGCATTCTCCTTCTTTTGATTCAGAGTTTTTGCCCAGCGCTCCATGTCCTTTGCTATTTTTTTAGCTACCTTGACTTTGTCTTGTTTCGTCTCTTTCTTCTTGTCGTCATCTTTTGACTCTTGGGCATTCAAGTTTGAGATGTTGGTTATGGCAGAATTTGGAAGTTCTGTGGTGGTTATTGAGGTAGAAGTGTGGTTTATGGTACCGGGAATGGGGGCATTGGACTTGGCAGGTTGATAAGAGAAGGACTCGGCATCCCAGTAGAGGAACTGTTGCGTGTGACTATTATAATAGTACTGAGAGTTCGGGTCGTAGTAGAGACCGGTGGAAGGGTCATAATAGTAGCCTGACGACTCGTCGTAGTGGTAAGTGCTGACGTCGGGTACAGCTAGAATAGACGAATAATATGGGATCGCTTTTAAAACGAGGTATAGTTTGTTCATTAGTGTAAAACGAGCATAATTCAGCAATGAAGCGTACATGAAAGGTGCCGCAAAAAATAATTCATTTTTTCCCACCATAGCATAATCAAAACGTAAATTTGGACCGCACGAAAAATTTTACAACTGAAAAATGAAAATGAAGGTCTCGAGGTTCAATCTAAAAATCAAGTGAATCAAAATAAGAGTCGGAGTAAGAGAACGTGAAAATCATAAAGTGTTCTGGAACATTTAAATAATATAATATATGACGAATACAAACAAACTTAGAGTTCCGAGCCCTCTCTTTCTTCTGGCACATAGAGGAAGACAAAGCACAATGGAATGGTTGGCATCGACTCAAAATCCCAAATTATCAGAGAATAAACACCGCCATTAACAATTGGAATAGATCGTAAACGTTCCACTTTGCTTTACTTTCTCTCGAGATAAATGTAAAATTAACGAAAGCTGTTCATATGACGTTCTAACACTTCACTGCAGAATTAATTTTAAAAATTATACAAATCATTTAGTTGGTATGAAAGATATCACATTCATAATATTGTTGATTCTAAAATCATAACCATTTTGATCTAAACAAAAATACTCAGCAAAATGAAATGTTCTCTAGTGAGCTTTGACTACCTCATAAATCAGCTATTTCACTCCTATAAACGATATCTCATTTCAAAGTGTACAAAAGGTTTTCTATAATAATCCGGTACCTTTGAACCAACTAAATAAAATTGAATTTTATATCCACTTACAATAGACTTTCCCATCGTTAGCGTGAGCAGGTACGCGTCCACTAGCCAATGAGGTGCTAGTAGGCGCAGTTGGAGTTGGTCTTGCTTTCATCTCCTCAGCATCCCCCAATTTCCTGGAGGCCTGAAGTTGCTGTATGGCTGATTGAGCAACAGCAGCAGCGGCATTGACCCTATCAGTCTGATTCAGTGATGGCAAAGTAATGGCAGTACCCTGAATTATTTGATTTTGGTAGTACTGCGTATAGTATTGGATATAGTGCGCCTTTTGGGCTGGTGTTTTGGCGTACAAATTGGCACTGTACTCTGCGAGTTGGGCCACATCGTCCAGTGTGTAACGCTGAGGCTGATTATCACTAGCCTTCCAAAGTCCAGTACTGTTGACCTGATGAAGTTTGCAGTACGCAATTTCCACCTTTCGCCCGTCTACTGTGAGCCCTTGCTTTGTCAACTCCGTATGAAGATACATTGCATCAACGACATTGGCCATTTCTAAATAACACACACCTCTGGATGTATTTGTCAAAGTATCGCGACCAATTCGAATACTACGAATTGGCATTGCTGATGAATTATTCATTGCTTGGAGAACTGAGTCTTCGGTGGTGAGAACGTCAAGACCACGTAATAAAACGGTATTTGTGGGATGTGGACTGATTTCATCGCTACCCTCACCACCTTCTTCACTCTCTGCACGTGATGCTGAGCACTTGAAGCAGGTCTCTCGTCTTTTGAAATTGTGAGCGCCACACTAAAATCGTAAAATTTGTCATAATTATGGAGTGAACCTCTGGGTATTTCAATTCATGACGGATTTCTTCAAATATTCAACTGGTTTTAGGGATCGAATTTGGGATTCGGCAGCAAGTTTAACGTTTTGTTCCGCACATTTTGGTGATGTTTATTCTTAACTTTTAATCTCGCAACTGCATTCGTAGGTAGGTAGGACAATCTTCAATAGAAAGATTTTCTTATTTTTCTTTGTCATCAATGGAAACCTTGTGATCGATTATATTTAACGATATTTTTTAATTTTCTTGGATATTATATATAATATCATGAAATGTGAATATACGATGTTTTTAGAAAATGTCTATAGGTATGTCTGAATGTGCCTGCTGATTTTTCGGAATATTTTGCGAATTGAAAAGAAGAGTAGATTTTGAGCTATAACTCTACAATTTTGTCGTATAATTGGCATTACTTTGGATCATCGGCTCAATCAGAGGAGTATTTTCGGAAAAACAACAATTTCTTAAAGATCTTTTTCCGTAATATTACTACAATGGTATCCATCACATCAAATTCATATTGCTACTTAAATAGGTGAAGCTTATCAATAATCGAAAATTGCCATATTTGTTCAATCCTTGAAAATTGAATATTGGAAAATGAAATTTGGTGTCTATAATACGCGGAAAAGTAGGCTAGATATACTGAAATCAGCATAAGTTTTAACATGAAATGCTACCCCTACCACCTCCATTTTGTGTATGATCGCGTTACCCCCACTCCTTCGTTTTTGATGTTAAAGTCCGTCTCGCAAAAGAAGGAACATGGATTCGAGGGATGGGGAGCACAAGTAAAAGCGGAGTCTAGGTATAGTGGGGATACGGACTGAGGTTCCTTCTCCTGCAAGATGCAATATAAAAGTTATGCTGACTGAACCATATCTGTGGCTGTCAGGAAAACGCGTTTCAAGGGGAATAATACGTTTCGTCTTCTTCTTCTTTGCGATACAGTTGTCTATTTGAAATTATTAGAGAGACAAGTAAAATTATATCTGCGAAATTGCATGGATGGACATGGAAGCTTATTACCAATGGAATTGGTGGAATTGGTAGAAAAAAAGTACACATCACATTACATCTGTCAAAAAAGATTATAACCTTATTTTTTTATTTTTTTCGACCGGTATCCCGTTTTGCGTATTATGAGACTTGAAAAACTAAAAAAAATTTTTTTTCAAGTTTGTCTTATTAGATAGAACAGTCAAACTTTGATGATCGCTACATCTTCCTGGTGTGTGATCCCATCTTGATACCAATTCATCAAGTATGTATAATATCTTCGTACCCACATTTGTATAGAGAGAAAAATATTTTTTTAATGATTTATGCTCTTTGCCATGTATACACTATTTGATTCTTTACGTGTGTTTCGGTGGTATAGACTGACTTCCTCTTTAATCGTGTCGCACTATTTTTCAAGAACGAATCACTTAAAAAAATCTAATGGAATGCATAATAATCCATATCCGTCCACCTCTTAAAAAACAGATGGGGTCTATTCGAAAGTGTCCTACCAATGAAGTTGGTAGTAATGAAAATAGAAGAAAAAAAATGTAGAGAGGAGGGCTCATACGTAAACTGTCAAAAGGCTTCTGTTACACTACTTATTTATTAAAATTAAAGCCGTCAGGTTTGATTACCAATCGCACTAAATTGCTTAGAATTAACGACAAAGATCATCAAAATATTTGAAATGAAGGATAAAACTTGCAGCTCAATCCAACATTCAACCCGGTAAACGAAGACCATAATTTGAGAAAAATTACCGTATGTGCGTCTATTATAGAATTTAGAAATTCATTTACCTTAACACAATGCCAATCTTGGCTATTCTTTGAGGGTGGCTTATCCATGTGGCAATCTTTTGGTATGCTGTACTGCATCAGGGCTCGATATTGCTCCTGTAGCATCAGTACCCCCTGAAACAGAGAATTACAGTGTTATCATGTCCAGGGTTTTCCGAAGGCCACTTTTCCTTTTCTCATCAATCTTCGACTCTCCCCTTTTTCTTCGGTGGTAAATATTTTTATCATCTACTTCACGTCATCAATTCTGAGCAGTTTTTTTCATCAATATTGATTTTTGTATTAATAAACCGACTAAGTATGATGGAACTATAACGACCAAATATCATTATAAATAGTGGTATTTGGAAAGAGGACTCAAGTTTCATTAATAGAGTAGAAGAGCAAAGTGACTCAATGAAAAATCATTGTTTGGAGAATATTCTGTAATTAATTTAGATATATTCGCCAAAAAATCAACAGTTCTAGAGTCAAATTGCCTTATCACGTTTCACTACTTTATCATTAATGGTCATCTGGTATCGTCCCAAGACTTGTATCTTCGGTTGTATAATCTGTATGTCCTGATGCAAGGAAATGTGAGTAGTGTTGGAATTTTCGATAAAAATTTTGCTTGTGAATATTTAGGGGTGGGACTCTCCCTAGATAGAATAGATAACTGATATTGTAGATTAAAGTAGCCTTTCAAATAGATGGTCACAGCATAATGGCCATGTGTGGGGGAGTAGAAGGCCAACTGGGAACTGCTTTGCCCCCATCGTCGCCACGGGGCGTCGGTGGGCCAAACAACTATGTGCGTTGTTGTTGTTGGTGAGGTTGAATGCTCAAACATCAGCCCACCCCACTTGCCAAAACTTCTTTTTTCTACCTGTTTCATCTCCATCCAACGTGCCGCCTCCTGTGTCGCGTTAAACTCGACGAATGCAAAACCTCGCGAAGCACCTATACAGAGCAAAATACACACATATCCAGTGTTAATCCACGTTTATTGCCTGGGTATTTCTCTACTTCTGAGAGGGCAGGCAATTTTTGTCACAGCACCAACCATTGAGACAGATCGTTTAGTATTATTCTTTTTACGAAGAGCAACTCTTCGATTTGCTTGTACTTGCTTTGTTTTGTTTAATTCATTCATTTAATGACTCTCCTCCAGCTTCTCTCGTCGTTTTTTAAACACTTTTCTCTTAAATTTCCAGAACTCAATAATAATTTTACAAAATGAAGAAAATGAGCAAAATTTTTTTCTCTACCGATTAATCGAGAAATTTCAATGTTTCCCTCTCTCTGTCTTTCTGTTAACATCCTCTTTTCCACTGCGTTGACTTACCTTCAATCACATTGAAATTACACAGTTTTTATAAATCGACTAAGGTATGATAGTGAACGAATTATATGATGTTCCACGGATTTCTGTTTTTTACGAAAAGTAAAAAAATAATAATAACAAGAAAAACATAAGGTGATGAGATGAGGCCATTTCATAAACAATACAATTACATAAATTACCTGTATCTTTCTTTCGTATCAGCCTAATGTCCTTCGGCATGAGACCACAGTTTAAGATGTCTTGCCGTACCTGTGAACAAAGATCTTAGAATAATAATAATAATGATGCAACATAGATTATTGTACAACGTTTGAACATTGAATTCCAAATTTAACTCATACAAATGATAACAAATGATACAGATGATAATGCATAAAGAGGCATATGGTCTTAAGTTGCAAAATAGATTGCTCTATGAATACCTAAAGTAGCAACCCGTTTCAATAAATTTTTGCTAAAAGGCAATTTTGTAGGGGAAATTTTCACAAACTCAAACGGAATTTCGATTTTTTCAGACATATCCAATGCAGTCATACTGTTAAGAATAATCCGTATTCAATTGATAAATAAACATGCTAAATTCTTATTGAAAAAACAAACATGCCAGGAACGACTGATTGAGGAAAACATAAAACTAAGAAAAGAAAAATGGCCGTATTAGATATTTGACAAGATTCAGCGTATGGGCAATTCGTGATAAATGTAACAACAGATTATATCACAGATATTTAGCTCTTGAACTTTCTCCCAGAAGCCGAGTTATTTGAAAGAATGCATTTAATCACTTTTATCAAATGTTGAGCTTTTGGACATTTTATATGCACTCGTAAATAAATGGAAAATGTATAATTTTCTGGAAAGTATCCACTCCACGTGTGTAAATCGCTAGATGACACACGTGCAATAGAATTTGGTAAGTTACTTATTGTGAATGTTATCACCACACTTACAATTGCACAATACTGTTTCTACAAACATCTCTAAACACACGTTTCAGAGATATTTGTATAAAGAGATCGGACATTGTAAATGTGGTTATGAGTTGAAATATTCTTGAATATGAGCATAATGTACTCCCCCAAGATACACTATTTACACGCTCTAGTGAAAAAAACATTATTTTAATGATTTTTAAATTTTTCAAATTCCAATATGTATTACTTTGGGATTGTGAGTTTTGCTTAGATTTGCCTTTTAACTTGTTTATATTTTGGATTCTCACTGCCTGTAAAAGCGAATTCATTTATTAAATGTTGCCTTTTTGCTAATCTGATGAGTTATAATTATGTATATAACGTTGCTTGAACTTTATTTATAAACAATCGTTCACTTAACGTTCAATAAAATAGCATTATTTTTCTTCCATATAAAGTATAATATTTTTTCCTCCAAATAAACGTGAATTGAAATGAATTGATATATCTGTCGTGGATTGGTAAATTCGAATAAGCGGATTTTTTTTCAAAAATGGTATTATTAAACAAAAGCGATTTTGCTAAATCGCTTTGTAACAATAGTGAGAAAAATTTACTTATTGTTGTTTGCCAATTTATACCAGACAAAAATGGTTACAAAGTGTTCCTTAGGTTTTCATTCTAAAGCAACAATTTATCACATAGATATTTCAACACGACAATTCACCAACTCTGTCCAGCAGACCCAATTTGTGGAGCATTACAAAAATATGACTAACACGGAGTGACGGTATTAAAATATACGACTGTCAACACTAATTAATTTTCATTTGACTTTATGATCAAATGTCTAGACAAGTTGTCTGTGGGATGAGCTGTCTACATGTTGAGTTGTCTGCACAATAAGTTATGTAAGTATTGACTTGTCTGTGTGATCATTTGTCATGATGAGATGAACTGTACGTGAGGACTAATCCCGATTCCGTCCATTTTACCCCGTGCTCTTTTTCTATGTTGCCAGGGTATCCATATATTTTTGCATTTTGATTTGTACGAAAAACAATTGAATGAACAACCTACATCGTTTTCAGTAATATGCTGTGCAAGACCACGAATCATGATGGTATTGTTTGGCGTTTGTGACTTGTAGTGGACTCCCTCCATGGATGATCCGTAGGTACGTCCATGGTCGTGATCATATTCAATGCTTTCACGACTATGATCGTCATCCCGTTCACGATCACGATCATCCCTTTTACCACGTCTATCCCGATCTCTGTCACGCTCTCTGTCACGTCGGGAACGCTCTCTATCTCTGTCCCTGTCCCTATCCCTCTCCCTCTCCCTATCCCTCTCTCTGTCTCGATCCCTCTCGCGATCACGATCGCGTTCGGTTGAGTCTCTATCTCTTCCTCTACTGTAACGATCATCCCTATCTCGATAACGCTCCTCCCTGCTACGATCACGTCGGTCTCTGCTTCTGTCGCGGTCTCTGTCTCGTTCGCGACGATGATTCCTGTAGTCCGGGCTTCTGTGCTCCCGATCACGGTGATCCAATTCACGATGGTCCGGATAATCGGGAGACCTGCTACTACGATAATCTCCTCGGTACTCGTAATCAACGTGCCGACGATTGTCCGGGCCGTAGCCCGGCTCCCATGGATCGATGTTATTGTACATGTTAGCTTTCCATTTACTAATTAACCTGTAAAAATTCGGAAATTTATTTCGTAAAAAAGTGGTCATTGCTAAAGAGGTAAAGCCAGTTTAGTCACTGGTGAAATAGCATGGAATGAATTCTGCAAGAAGGTGAAATCAGCTGAAATAGGAGGAATCGAGTCAAATCGTGGGATTTGACCCATTTCAATAGATTCCATTTGAAAATAATTTTCATAAGAAAATTACTTTGCAAACACAATCAGTTTAGAAAATGGTCCGATCAACATTGCTAGCTCTCGATCATTATGACTAAAAATTCAAGCCCAATAATTATCGATATTTTATAAATCAAAGCAAATTGCTCTTCTGGTGGTGTTAATAAAGATGAGTGTGCTTGATTTTTGGAAAATCTACTCACTTTTACAGGCTAGTCAATTTCTTCACGTATTGCTACTTTTCCACCTTATAATTCTTTTTTGTTTATTTTTCAACCTATCACTGTCTTCCGATTTCTCATAATGAATTACCTCATTATGAAACACCTCAATTTAGGTGATGAACAATCGAACTTTTTTTAAAGTTATGGTTGGAATAGTTCGTTAACTCGAAATCACCGTGATTAATTACAAAAAAAATAGTCATTAGATATATTATAAGTAAACTTAGTTTTCGACCTCAGTGCACGTTGGCTCGAGGTCATAAATTAGGTCATTTGATGATTATTTCATGCATAATCAATGACGGCGATTTCGAGATCACATTTTTTTACACCCGGACCGAAAAGTGAAAATATTCTTATAGCCTCTTATTTAACTAGGAATTCTAATTTATAATGAACTACGCAAAATGTTTTTTTTTCACATTCCTATGGATAGTAAACTAATTTTTTTATATAACCATTTTACAAGTATAACATTATCTAAACTTGAGGCCTGAGAGAACTCAAGTTTATACATTTAAAATATCTCAGCAGTAGAAACGATTATTCGATTTTTTTATCGTAATATTTTGATCAATTTCACAACAATTTTTGGAATTGGTTAGAGGAAATGAGTTCCACACTTTTGTTGAGAATTCCGGCTCAATATGTCGCATCCACAAACAACGGAAGACAAAATGCAGATATTTTCGGACCGGGAGTCGAACCTGGAACCATCCGATTATCAGTCCCGTGCTCTTTCCATCTCAGTTATTCGAATATATACTGATTTCCATATCAATTGTCTGTCAATATTGAGCGACACCATCCCCTTCTAACGGCAACCATTTTTACAACAGTTTTCGGAATTGGGTAGGGGGAGTGTGTTCCCTATTCAATGGCCATTTTCGTTTTGAAGAAAAGTCATTTAAAAAAATGTGAATTTAACCTAGCGTATTATAGGAAAATCCTCAATTCGGAGCAGTTCCGGTATGATTAAAGATTGAAATCTAAAAGTTGATTTATCGGATGTAAAAAATTAACAGTTTTTTTACCTCTTTTCGAAAACGATCAACTAGTTTTTAGCCAAATCCAGTTATTTATGGTAAATGTTTAGTGTAGGTCCGAGTGATGTGGATTTGATTTTCTTTCAACTGCGGCAAACGGAGAATCAAAATATCAAAACAAAAGGTGTCAGAGGTATTCACCTTGGTGTATGGACACGATCACCCGGATTTTGAC
The DNA here is from genome assembly GCA_030522865.1 of Psyttalia lounsburyi. Taxonomy (NCBI): domain Eukaryota; kingdom Metazoa; phylum Arthropoda; class Insecta; order Hymenoptera; family Braconidae; genus Psyttalia; species Psyttalia lounsburyi. The sequence continues at coordinate 15,946 of JAPYZN010001277.1, forward strand.
TGTTTGTGGTTCACATTCGTCCGGAGCGAGCGATAAACAGTGTCATCCCCTCATCAAAATGAACCCTTAGTATCTCTGCCGGTTTCATCCATCCGTGGATATCTATCTTCATTAAATGTTTTTTTTCTAATTTTTTTACCGACAGGAGGATTCGAGGAGGTGGATGGATTGCCCGTTGAGGAGAGACATAGAAGATCATTTTTGTCATCATCATTGGGTTGGCCCTTGACTATGTCTGTAATATATGTTGTCTTCGAGACCAGACATCACCACGTCCACGTCTTTGGTGCTGGGTCACTCAAAGGGTGGAGAGGTAAGTGATGTTCCGGAGCCAATGTTTGACGGCTTCAAAATTTCAAACTCAGTAAGAGGAATATTCGACTAGCTAATTTAGAAACACTCTCCTAACACTTAATGGACAGACAAATCACTTCGAGCGGTTCAAATTATTCCAGTGAAGAGAACTGCCAAACTGTGGTGGTCGTCGATGAATTACAGGACTTATGTAAAACATGCTGAATATTGGGAAAGTTCAGCGATTTAGAGAAGGAGAGGTGGATACTGGCACATTCACCTCACATATATTTACAAATATATCAAGTGAAAAGAGGTTCAAAGGAATTTATCAATAAGTCTAGCATAAAATTATTCGAAAAATATAATAACACAAGAAAGAAAGGGTGAAATACTTCATTTTTTAGAATACACTAGAATCTCAAGTTTTGTAAAATACTCGAAATGTCACTACCAAAATCATTTCCTCTTACCATTCCCAATTGAAATATCAATTGTTAGCGATAGGTTGTGAGGGCGTGACTAATATGTCATAAATTAATTTGTCTCATTCATGGACAATGCAATAATTCATTCATAACGTTAATGACTCGTTGGGTTTATAGAATTTTCAATGACTCTTGGATCAGTTAGCGCCTGAATAATTGTTAACCCGCAATGCTCCATAGCTTAATGCAATGCTAAATCTTATGGATGCATTCGGGTTTGCGTCCTAGGTCATGAAGTTGACCTCAACAACGTTCAATGATCTCTCCATGTTATGCTTTATTTAAAAATGTTTTAAGTTATAACTTTCAGCAAGGCAAGAAGATTCATTTTCAGAGTGAAATTACGCTTTAGTGGCTTCTTTGTTCTCTCACCTCGTGAAGCCTCAAGTTCTCTTCGCCATCAAAATGTGGATATCTTCGCAAACGTTTAATTTATTTCACTGACCCTTCAAGTAACTCCTGCTCCCAATGAATTGCGTACTCACTCACTTTACACTCTGCATGCACTTTTAATTGTGAAGATAATTTTCACAATGGCGTGCAAAAATGCTTCCCGATGTCGTTCCGCGCGGAATATGGCGGTGTGCCTGGATGGCCTGGATGTGAGAGCTTTCAGAAACTCTCGGATACGAAATGGTTGATGGTTAGTTGCCATTGGGAAGTGTGTCCACATTCTATAGGAGAGATCGTCAGCGCCCAAAGAGGATTGCATATAGTCATGAATTTTTTTGTTGCATTTCCTGGGCAACAGATGGCATGACATTACTTTGCACACTTATTAAAAAATTGATTTTTTGTCACTGCTGCTACATTCAGCTCGTGCCGAAAAGTGCCTTTTCGATCACTTGTGATCGAAAAGAACTTTTCAATCACTTGTGATTG
>JAPYZN010001278.1:0-17602 GCA_030522865.1 Psyttalia lounsburyi
AAACCTCCCCTCAAAGCGAATTTTGGCAGGTATTGCAAAAAATTAGGTGTGCAACACGTGCGTATCGCCTTTTTCCCCTCGTGTGATCGCCTAGCACTCGTGCGAAAAAGTGCTACTTTACGCACTAGTTGCACAATATACTATTTTAGATAACTCAAGTATTTTAAGCGTGATTAGCTCTTAAAATGAATTTATTTAATTTAATTAAAAATTTCTAGACAAATTAAATCATGCAATAAATATTCATTGATCCTAATTACTGGCGCATTTGATCCCTTGAGCTTTATTATTCTCATAATATTATTTGAGTTCTGAGCGCTCGTAGTATTTGGGCTCACTGAGCACTCCAATTTTGAGGTGACCAGAAAAGACACTTTGATGTAGGACACCAGGAGAAGCGATGATTGTCCTTTATGAGGTGAATCGGTTCACTGAGCAGAGGCAGCTGTGCCACAAGATAAGGCATATGCACACCCACATGGGGTGGCTCGTTTCCCACTGGAACATCACGTGATTCTGAGACGCCAAAGGATTTATTTTCTCTATATCAGTGACACTATCAGTGGGACTCCATTCAAGCGCTGGTTACAGGTGTTGTGTCAGGATATGTTATTATTCATTTCGTCACTGGATTATTCGATGCAAGAAAATGCTGGTACTTTTGTTTGTAAAACGAGATTCGCAATCCAAAGGAAAAGTTGTTCGGATTTTTATAATATTTATTGTCGGGAAGATCAGGAAATGAAAAATTCATTGAGTATTCCATAAATCAGCGGCTTTTACTAGAAAAATCATATAAATTTTATATAAATAAATGTCGTTGTTGAAAATGACTGATTTTAACACTTAAATTTTTTAGCGTAATTTGCCAACATTCTAGCACATCCCACTATCTCAAATTATCGAAGTCTATTGGATGGTAAATAAATTAGGAAAACGAATCACTTTCAATGAAGAGAATTAAATCACACATTGCAGATTGTCAATTTGGGGAAACACTTGGTCGTTCTATTGAGGATTTTCCTCTTCTCTACGGGGTAAAAATGGAATCAAAGGATTGGCTAATATTTGGTAATTGTCAATTTGAATAGAAAAAGTTCACAAATTTTTTCTGGGTAAATAGGAACAGTAGGGCGTCTACTTATGAAGAGGTCTACCGAATGTGGCTCATTTATTTTTATGATAATGATTGCTAATTTATTATATCATTTGTTTGTCAATTAATCTGTTCCTTGAGAAATTGTTCTAATTTTAAGTGTGAGATAATTGCATGACTAAATTAATAAATAAACAAAAACAAAGAAAACAATTGAATATAATTGAATAAGGCTTTCAGGAAAAATGGAACTGGAAATCTGAGAACAATATCCAGGAAATAATTTATTTAATTTTTGTATTCCAGCCGTCAGTATAATTTTTTGAAATTCTTGAAGGCAATTTATGCATTTTTCTACAAAAAATAGGATAAATAGAAATTGTATAGACGCATCAAAAACGATTTTTTTTTAAGGAATAGAGTTTTTTTAATACCTATGAACTCTAAATGTGGTTTCATCACTTTAATAAATTAAAAATTATAAATTTTCTTCGGACAGAGAGAGCAACATTGCCAAGAGCCGGTTAATTAGGTATCAAACCTCGTGAGAACTTACTTGTATCCACGTCGTCCCCCCCCTGTAGTGACTGACGTCAAAAATTGTCCTTGTTTGTGTTCCAAAGTCCACAATCAGGAATCGGAGTTACTCGACAAGCAGTTAAACTTCGTTCGTCGCTGGCTGAACTTTATATTCCTCTTTTTACCACTTTTCATCCGTTCCCCAAGTGCCAATAAACAAAAAAAATGATCACTGGAGCATCGAAGGCGGTTGTCCAGCTTCCCAGGAACTTCAACAAATTTGTGAGCTTGAATTCACGGTAAGGCACCTCGCTCTTGACCCAAATTGGAACGTTACCAACATTCATTAACTTTACGGGCCATCGTTATAATTAATCTACTAATCACAATTTAATATTTCAATAATTAGAGTTTTAATACGTCTTTGATTAGCTTTGGTCAAAGTCCCTGATGCCGTGTGTTTTCAATGTTTTAGAACGTCAGAGTTGGACTCTTGATCGGGTCCAATTATTTCTGCTAGAACTTGTTTATTTTTGCATTACAGATGTCTCGCAGCTCAGGCAGCTGCCAAAGTCAAGGAGAGGGATGCGAAAACCACGAAACGAGAGTCTGAGTCCTTCACAATGAATATATTCAGGGGTCAGGCTCAAGTAAAACAAGTGTTTCCCTTTCCGAAACCACTGAGCCAGGAGCAGAATGACACTTTAAAAATGTTCGTGGATCCTATTGAAAAATTTTTCGAAGTGAGTATGAGAGAACAACAATCAGAGCAAACCCAACAGAATTTTCAATTTTAGAAAGACCTTTGAAATTTTTTATTACCGATTGAGTGATTGAATTCACTGATCATTATTATTTGTCGAGCCAAATTATTAACATATTCCAGCACTGAAACCAGTTCTGATTTTTTTCTACGACAGGAGTGAAGAAACAAGGACTTTTTTTGCAAAAATCATGACCGAAAAAAAATATTTACTGACGAACGTAGAACGTTCGAGATGAGCTTGACAAGATAAAAGATTTGTTAAATATTTAGCATTCAAAATGACTGAAAAATGATGATTCGTAATAATATTCGTAATAAAAGGAAGGGATCTTTTTTTTATGTTCAACTTCTTTTCTTCGCGTCAGGACTGAAGAATTACAAATTTTTTCATGGACATATAAACAAATTGTGAGCAATAACTTCCTGTCGGGAAGTGAAAAATCAATAAATATTTCCATCAGTACTCACCCCTAATAAATCCTTCCTCAGGAAGTAAACGATCCAGTGAAGAACGACGACACGTCCGAAGTAGACGAGAAGACTAAACAGGCTCTGTGGGATCTCGGGGCCTTTGGAATCCAAGTCCCGGAGGAGTATGGAGGCCTGGGCCTGAACAACACCCAATACGGCCGGCTCGTGGAGATTGTTGGCAAACACGACCTCGGGGTGGGAATAATGCTGGGCTCCCACCAGAGTATCGGTTTCAAGGGGATCCTCCTGTACGGAACACCCGAACAAAAAGCCGAGTATCTCCCACGAGTCACAGGCGGTGAGTACGCAGCCTTCGCCCTGACGGAGCCCACCTGTGGTTCAGACGCTGGCGCTGTCAAATGTCGAGCGATAAAATCCCCAGACGGTTCACACTACATCCTCAATGGCAGCAAAATTTGGATATCCAATGGTGGTCTTGCTACTATTTTCACTGTATTCGCACAAGTGCCCACTAAGGATCCAGTCACTGGTGAAATCAAGGACAGGGTCACCGCCTTTATTGTGGAGAGGGCCTTCGGAGGGGTTACGAGTGGCCCTCCTGAGAAAAAAATGGGAATTAAGTGCAGTAATACTACGGAAGTGTTCTTCGAAGACGTGAAGATCCCAGCGGCGAATGTCCTCGGCGGTGAAGGACAGGGTTTCAAGGTAGTACAAACAACTGGGATATTCCAAAACAATAGAACAATTTGATCCAAAAATATCAATCTGTTTTAGATCGCCATGAACATCCTCAACAACGGAAGATTTGGAATGGGAGCAGCGCTCTCTGGGACGATGCAGACTTGCATAAAAAAAGCGACTGAATTCGCCAATAACAGAGTCCAGTTTGGGAAGAAATTGAAGGAGTACGGAGGCATTCAAGAGAAAATCGCAAGAATGGCAATGCTGCAGTATGTTGATCAGTCCCTCTGCTATATGATCGCAGGGAATATGGATAAAGGTAGTGAGGATTATCATCTGGAGGCTGCTATTTCCAAAGTGTTTGCCTCTGAGTCTGCTTGGTGGGTGTGCGACGAAGCCATTCAGATAATGGGAGGAATGGGATTCATGAAGCACACTGGATTGGAGAGAGTCATGAGGGATCTGAGAATCTTCAGGATATTTGAGGGTACCAATGACATTCTGAGACTATTTGTTGCATTGACTGGGATTCAGTATGGCGGGGCACATCTGCAGGAGCTGCAGAGGGCTTTCAAATATCCAACCGCCAATTTGGGACTGATCTTTGAGGAGGTCTCCAAGAGGGCTACGAAGGCCGTGGGCTTGGGCACAACCCCAGATATTTCACACTTTGTTCATCCAAATCTTCAGGAAAGCGCTCAGCTCGTGGGGAGGAGTATTGAGAACTATGGGCAGAGCATCGAGGCGGCACTCTTCAAGTATGGAAAGGGCATTGTTGAGGAGCAGTTTGTTTTGAACAGATTCGCACAGGCTGCCATCGATACGTACACATCAGCTGTTGTACTGAGTCGAGCTAGTCAAGCAGCTGAGGAGAAACTTCCCACTGCTGAACACGAGATGCTTATGGCAGAGGCCTGGTGCATGGAAGCTGCCATTAGAATTGCGGATAATCTCAAGATCACCAAGTCTGATATGTATTTGAAGAATTTCGACAGGTTCAGAAAGATTTCTAAAAATATCTGTACAGCTGAGGGAGTTGCTACAACTACACCACTTGGATTTTGAGGGAATGGTTCTTCTAACTTTTGGGAATATCAGTGCCTCAAAGGGAAAGTCGCTTTTGTACATGAATTTTAAAGACTAGAATTAAAATTTCTGAGGAAGCTTTGTATTAAGAATGCGGTTTTTTAGGGAAATTTCTGAGAAATGTGTTATGTATGAAATGTTGAGGGATATTTCTGAAAGAAATTTATCCTACTTGTATATTTTTTATAAATTATTTTGAGATTGAGTTAATAAAGGATTTTTTCCGCAATTCAGTGGTTTTTATTTCTTATATCCCTTTGGTGATCGTGTAGTATTTTTGACGTTCAGTACACATTATCCAACCGCATAGTAAAATTCACTATCTTCAACAAAAATTATGCACACGTCTAGACAATTTTTAGTGAGGGGTAAGCAAATTTTACTGAAACGTTACGGTCATTCCCCGAATGACCCCGAGCAGCCAAATTGTTACACAATTATATATAACGGAACGGTAATTTCTACTAAATTTTTCTCTTCGTGTATAACAATATTCAAAGGCCTTAAAAGGTTCATTCAAATGAATTTAATAGAATTGAAATTGTTAAAGAATCTTTGTATTATGCCTGTAATTTTCGAAGAGGAATTATTGAAAGGATTTTAAAAGATAATGCATTGCAGGAGCATTGTTGTTAATTATTGAAACAATGCGCAATGATAAAATAATTGTTCTTGAATTCGATAGTCTTTATTCGTTACTTCTTTTCCTTTGTCTTTCCTCACAGAATAATAAAATAATTGTTTGAATAACAGAGCTGTACATGATGTTCAAAGACGTAAATTTCTTAACACTAATTACGACTGATTATAAGGAGAAAAACAAGCCGTTGTCGAAAATACTCAATTTATGTTGCTTATTTAGATGTTGACAATGTTCACTGGTGAACTGAAAATAATCATTCAGCAATTGCACCAAATAATAGTGGAGATTGGTGTTGATTCACATGCCGAACTACCATCACAAACGTAAAACCTTACATGACCTAACTCTGATCATTCTGTTAATATTTATACTGACATGGAAGCACACGAAATCTCTATACACTTTTCCACTTTTTCCATTGTTATACCTAGTGTTTACAGATATTTGTTTTCATCAAGAATTAGTTTATGAGATAAAGGATTATCATGCCGATTATTTCGCCGAATAATTCGTATAATTAATAGAAATTATAGGTCTAGGTTGCGTTCCTCCAAAGTATTTTAATAATCGAACGCTCTCGATTGACAAGTAACATGCCGTCTGCATAAGTTTCTGGTGGAACTCAATCGAAATGTTTTTCTTCAATTTTCAAGAGACTTCACGAGAAAGATTGTCGCAAATATAAAATATTCATTCAATTATTTAACTTGACAGTGAATATTTTTATTCACACAATTATTGAAATTGCTTTCATAAATTAGAGGAGAACACCTCGAACCGTTGGAGGATTTAATTCGATGGTATTGTCAGACAGCAGCTATTCTTTGGTGCAAGGATTAAAGAAAAAATATATTCATGTGCAAACTTCGTTAATTCAATTTTTTCTCATTTTCAACATCTGAATTAAACATGACTTTAATAATTACTGTGATAATTTCATTTTTATCTTTGAGCGATCACGTCTCTCTCTCTCTTGAAAATCAATGGTTCTGATACTCGAATGTTAAAGTGGACGTGTGTTTACGACATTAATGAACAATTGCGCGTTTTTTTTTTATACAACGAAATAGTGAGGAAAGTATAACAGTCTTACTACATGCAGATAAATTCAGAGTTACAAATATTTGAGAATATAGCGACAGGAGTTGACGTTAATCTTCATTTCTGAGAAAAATATAGGAATTTTGGTTTAGTTTTTGTTACTCCAGGTGTGCCCATTGATTTCTAGAAAAATAATTCAATGGATAATACATAATTTTGTGTGAAGTAGGCTGGCAAAATTAATTTTTATATTAAATCCACAACCCTGGTTCTCCCTAGATACGAAAATAATCATCTGATCATGTTTTACATATTTAATGAGAGCTGTTTGAATGGAAAATCATGAAAGAGTATTTATTAGTGAATATATTATCGTTATTTAAATTTGTATCTGTCGAAAAAGTGACGATTTTAATGGAAAAACTAGAGAATCGCTTTGTGAATACAAATGGCAGTTAAATTATAAATTTTCTTTTTCATAAGTTAGAGTTCTCTCACCACATCATTATCAGCAAATTACGAATTTCAAACTACTCAATACAATGTTAATAATAGTTGATCAGCCTAGTCACTGCATTTATTTTTTGTCTACTTTCATTTTATGTAGTTTTTCGTTGCTATAGGTTCACAACGCATTAAGAATCTTTTTTAAAAAGATATTCCAATGATTTCCTGAGGCAATACGCTTCCTTTTAAAGGCTCTCGAGACCTACAGCCCCTATACTCGTCACCATTCATCACAGAAAATTTGGGGAAACAATGAAAAAAAAAAAAAAAAAGAAAAAAAGATAAAAATAGATGGGCAATCTTAACTAGCAAGTATACAACGCCATAGTACCAGATCTTCAACTGACATCGAAGATAAGTTCACCTTGGAAGAGGAACGTTTTCCTTTTTCGTAGAAAAAATTTGAAAAGTACTCCTTTAGTTGACAAACGAAAGATAAATTGCATATTCTCCATTCTCAGAATTGAGCAGAAAAATAATTATCATATTCAAAAATTAACAAACAATAATTTAGGCGTTGGATTCTTTGATAATTTATACTCCTTGAGAAAAATAGTACTTTCAATTTTTTCTTCGACCAACGAAATTTTTATTGAGGTGAACAAATCCTTAAATCCCCGCAAAAAAATTCCAATTACAAATATGGGGTTTTTATCTTCACACCCTACACATGATGTTCCATTTGTATTAATCTACGAGTTCATCTCAGTCTGTCTGAATATATTTATACAATATATATATTTTCTCACTTCACAATGATAGAACCCATCGTTATCACAATTGGAGGAAAATAAAAAAAATCGAGAGAAAAGACTAATTAATTATCTCCTTACCAGATCAAATGGAAATTGGCGCATTATTTATTTATCTTAATTCACTACCTGGAGTAACTCGATTGAGGTTTTTTTTATCTTCTCATATAACATTTAACCCTGTGCAATGGAAAGTTCCTTGAACATCGTACCATTCCAAGCGACAGCGATACAGTAATGTTGGAGGAGTTGTGTGAGTAGTTCCCTCTCGTCCAGCATCTCAATACGCTCGATTCTTTTTCTCTCAGACTCTGGCAGTGAGTCGTACACCTCCACCATTGTCCAGGCATTGGAACCCTGCCAGCCATTTATGGTAAAGCTGTAAAAATGTAATTACATTTTTTAAAAATCCATGCATTATTTTCCGTCGCGGACCTATTCCGCGACATTATAGATATTATAAAAATATTATCATTGCTATATTTTTATAAATGTGAAAAGGTGTATATATATATATTTAATATATGTAATTATTAGAAATAAATAATTCAATTGTATTATAATTTAATAACGATTATGTTGTCACTGCTGACTACTTGAACTTTTTATTGGAGTGAAAAAAATCTCAAAACTGCAAATTATCAGAATGTCATTAAATTCTGAAAAATATCATCAACTCACCGTCTTTGTTGAGTCTCTAAGGATTCACAGTCTTCAACCCCAGCCAATAAACATCCTCTGCATCTCAAATTCTGCAGCATAACTTGGCCAAATTTATCACGCATATTAACTTGCTCGTAATTAACAAAAATACTATTTGGAAATTTTTCGGCAAGCCATTTCAACAGACCAGATGCCGCATTACTATCTACGTAAACAAGTACACACTCAGCGAGGAATAACGTTGGAATATTGAAGTCAACTTCTGCCTGAACCAGTTTATTCGACAATTCTGATATGTGTCTTAAGTCCACACCAATGAGATGATAATTAGCAGCATGAAAATCAGTGGTTGAAAATTTGATTTCCCCATCTGCAAAATGAGAATATTTTCCGTGACCGATTGGCATTTCATCCACATAAACTAACCCAGTCAAATCCATCCCCCGGGTAACATCAACCCACCTTCTGTGTTGATTTTGTCAATAAGTTGCTTGTGTTTCTTAATGTGATAACATTTTTTTGCTGTTATATTTGGAAAATCGAGCTCTACAAAATTCTGTGGACTGCAGCCAGCGTCTCTCAATCTCCAGTAGAGGGTGTCAAAACCACCACCCAGATTTATTATCTGTCCTTTACCCCCGGAGTACTAAAAGGTATAATAAAAATATGTAAAAAGCACAGTCCAATTGTCGTTTTCAAGGATGGTCTCACCACTTTTTCAAGTACCAGAGATTTTTGATAGGGAATGTTGACAATTTGTCCTATTTCCTCATAACAAAAGAAAACTATAGACAACGTTCTTATCTATTAATAATATTCATTTGTTAATTAACCATAGAAATCGAGTAATTCTAAAATTCCCACGCCTGATTCCGCGAAAGATCTCATCGAGTATCAAAATTCCGAGGTAATATGGTCAACAACATGACAAACTACGTATTTTCCATGGTAAAAGCCAATAAAAAATTGCGTCTCCAAAATCAAGAGCAAAGACAATGAAACCTCGAAAAATAAAATCCGCACGAATGATTGTTTTCACAAAATTCAACTGTCATCGCATCATTGTCCCCAAACACAATACACGTGAAACACGAGTCAAAGACATGGTGAGTTTCATTCGGGAACCAGGCAGAGTCATTGATTTTCCGTTGACCTATATCTCGTATTCTCGATAAAAGTGGGAAAACCCATTGGTGAATTAGGCCAGGGCCTCGACCAGGTCAAGGTTTCCGTCACTACTCAACACCCCCCTTCCCCTCGCCGGCCACCAGCAGCGCACCCAGGCGATTTTCCGCCTTTTCATCCCCACCGATATCAGCTGGTGTTTTGCTTACATCACCCAACGACAGGCCTCGTCAACTGTCGAGGTTAACCCGAGCTCCTCAACCCAGTCCCCCCCAGACAATTCAACGATTCACAACCAATAATAAATCCACCGAAATGAATGTACTCACCTTCAGGAATTTGTCGATAAACACCTCGATGCCCTTAACCCTGGCATAATACCCACGATTGATTTCTGGCGGTTTTCGCGCTGTTTGCCTTACGAAAAAGTTAATAAAAGGATCCGACCAGTAACCTAGTTGCACAGCGTATCTTTTACACTCACTTGCATCATCATTAGTCGCCTGTGTGGCCTCATCATCGGCCATCTCCTTAATCATCTTGAATAGTCAATAGTAACGTGACACTGAACAGTCTAAATCATTTTTATTCAGCACATTTACGTGGAGTTTGTCTTTGTTTAAAATTAAGTCAACTGTGAGGGGGAGAATTGATGGTGAAACTGAAGCTGTCACTTACTACGACGCACAGCACTAGCGGCCATACTGCCGTCTGCCGGGTTGTTCAGCTGAGAGACCCTGAAGTCAGCAGCGGATGTGAAGACAGTCGCGAATCGAGTGGCAGTGGGGGTGCGCGACCCCCATTGGTAAACACCGGGGAAGGACATGCGAGGAGTTTGAACAGCACGTGTGGATAGCAATTATTTGAGTGCTCGGTTTAGACATTAGTGATTAGTGATTCAGTGAGACTCTTCAGTGACAGTTTTGTGGAGTGGTTTGGCCGACAATTGGTACTGAGCACAATGACTTTCGGTGAGTAGATCTATTGCATATTTATGGTGATGGTTTATGATATTTTATATGATTCGTGCGTGGAAACTTTACTCACGCTCATATTGACCGACATATTTTCATCCATACTGCCCTGCGGTAATTATACGACGTAATTTACGACGCGAAATATACTAATCCGACAAAGTAAACAGACCAAATATAATTGCGCACGAATAAAGGATCAAAATAAACAACTTTAGGAGAGGAATGGGAAGGGCATTCTCGATCTGGCTTGTTTATTATTTTGGTTTTTATTCTGTCGAAACGGATTTCATCGAGTCAATGGACGTGAAAAACGAGATTTAGAAATAACATTTAGGCTTTCATAATTGTAATTTACGATCTCAATCTGATATCTTTCTAGATTGAGATCTTCGATTTAAAAAACGTAAATTGTGATTTTTTAAATGTAAATAGCAAGATTGCTTCTATAATTTACGTATATATCGTAAATATCATAAAATACGATGTATGTTGCTGTAAATTAAAAGAATTTCAATTTTGTTAATCACAAAAATCAGTCACGTCTACTCAGCAAACAGTATGTTTATAATTTGTCGACAAATTGTCGATGGCCTGTTCAATTTCCGATGGCACAGGCTGATATTGTTCTCTTGTAAGAGAAATAGTATCTTTTTAATCAGATCTCATGATATTCTACAAAAAAAGAATCTACAAAAATTTCCAAATTTCCAAATTTTGAACTCTCAAAAAAAAAAAATATGACCATTAGTTTTGAAAAAATATCACTAAATTGCTTTTTATATTTATTTTTTTCTTAGAATTTATTCTGTTTTTGAAAAATTGTTCATTTATCTGATGAACATAACGAAAATGTAAAAATAAAAAAATTCCTTTATGCTACGAGTTTTGTAGCATTTACATAATCCAGGATAATGATTTCGTAATTATTAATAATTTTAGTAATTTTCAAAAAGATTTCAAAAGTAGTTTTTCTTCAGTGCGGGGGACTTCGACCCCCGCCGGGGACTTCTGGCTCGTGGGATTTTACCAGTCGCTTTCGACTCCTATTATAAATCTCCCATGGGACGAAAAATACTTTTTTTGTACTGCGCTTCAGAATTTCCCATCTGGAAATTGATACTGCATACTTCCCCAACCTCGAGAACTTGAAAATCACTACAGAAAAACATGGTTTCTGGACTGTTCTGATGGGATTTTTTTACTCCTGTGGTTGGTGAGTCCGACCCTACGCCCTGGATGCAAAAAATTATTTTCTGAACTTATAACAAAATACACTAGCACCTCCTGATGATATAATGTAATATTTCAAGTTGATTAAAAGGTATTCAATACTGAAAGAAAACGAAATCGATAAAAATAGTACATCAATAGCAATCAGATGAGGCTTACAATCGCGAATCAGAAAATGAAATGAACGGACTCAAGAGAGAATCAAGTTAAGTAAAAGCTGCTCTCACGAGAGCTTGGACTATATTTTTAATTAAATCGGGTATTCTCACTCAAGGGACATCACTTCTGCAAATAACTCTCTTCATTGATTTATAATCGCATTTATTTCCCAACTGTTTCGTTGTACTTCAATCAAAAATTTTATATTCAATTAACATGAATAATAGTTAACAATATTAAACCATTAAAAACTCTACATTATCCATTTAGAGCAGAATCGATTGCCACCCAAACTGCAGTGAACGAAAAATGCTTATCATTTTAGAAATTAAAAAAGTTCACACAATTGACATGAAATTTTTACATTATATAAATTAATATATCTAGAATGGCCAGACAATTAAGAGAGTGATAATTAAAGCAAATGCTAAACAATCTCTTATTGAACAAGAATATTTCGTTATTAGTGGACATAAATAAAAAAAAGGACAAACTGAGTCATGGGACTCTTAACGATTAGTACAAAGTAACACTGCTCTTTGATCTCAATATAGTCAGTCTGAATTTACGTGATAAAATAAGTTGTGCATATTTTGAATTAATTATTTATTCTTAATTAGTTCTTCGTTACCCACGACTCCCAGATCTTCTTGCAGTAATTTTAGCCATTACTTGTTGATTCCTGTAAAAAGAATCGAGTGAATGTTATGTCTCGAACCTTCAATTATTTAATACCCTGTTCTTGTCAAATGTTTCATTGTCATTGATTTGTGAATAAACTTTTGAACAAAATAGTAATTGAAAGTGAGTAACGAAGGGCTGATTGATAACAATAAAAAAAACACGAAGAAAAACCACGGACTAGGTGAACACTGCCAAGAAACCCCCCATCGTCACAAGTTATTATTAAAATATTGTGTAAAAAACCTTAGAAAATATCAATTATTTCACTTTTATCATTGTTCGGAGTCGGGTTTCTTGGTGGGTTTTGTGGTCCCTGGCTTTCCTTTTCTCTTCGGTGGTACTGGTGTATCTGTGTTTGACGGTGGTGGTGGTGTCTCAGGGACAGTTGAGTCGGTTCGTAGGGTCTCCTTGGGCACTTTCTTCACAATCCTCACAACTTTCTTGGGCTTCTCCGCTGAAGCACTTGCCTCTGCCCCATCATCACCCTCTTTCGATTTCTTCACAATTTTCTTCACTACTTTTTTTGCCGGCTTCTTCACATCATCAGCTTCACTGGACTCGGTTTTCTCCTCTGAACTCATTTTCTTTACTAGTTTTTTGGCAGGCTTCTTGGACACTTTGGGCTCTTCACTCTGTCCCTCTGATAATTCGAATTGAGGACTCGTGGGAGGTGTCGCTTCGGTTACTGTTGGAGTCGTTGGTACTGGAAATTTTCCAGGTGATGTTGACTTTGAGGAAGATTCTGGGGTTTCAGGTTCGGGAGTTACTTCGGGGGATTCGGTCGGTGGGGACGCATCGGGAGACTTTAAAGGGTTTGAAGGTTCTTCAACCGGTAGTTCTTCACTCAGTGGCTGTGGGGATTTCTCCTGAGCTTCGGGTGGCGGCAGAACTTCTGTCCTCGGCTCTGCAGCAGTTGTTACCACAGAAACTTCTTCAGGTGCTGTTGCTACCGGAACTTCTTCAGTTGCTGTTGCAGCGTCAGGCACTTGTGATTGTTCAGGTACCTCTTCAGGTGCTTTAGCAGGAGTTACCTCAGGAGTTACTTCAGCTTGAGAAGTGAAATCCATTGTCTCTGGTGGTGCCAGAGGTGCCGCCACAGCTGCAACATCTGCATTCATTGCAGCCACTGGTGTATCTTCGTCTGATTTAACATCGGAATCGAATCCCCCAGTGCCATTCGGGGGACTGGGCATTGCCTCCAGAGATGGTGGAGCTTGGACGGGTACAGCAGGTTCTAAAGTCTCGACGACGGCTGAGACGGACTCTTGAATAGGCGCCGAGATCGATGAAATTGCTTCCTCAGTCACTGGTTTTATGTGCTCCGAGACTGATTCCTTGATGTCTGCTTCAAGAACAGATTCAGCTACTTGAATGGGCACTGGGCTCTCAGGGACATCTTGCTGGTTCTGAGGATCCTGAGGATCTTGACGATCCTGGGGTTTTGCTGATTCCGAGAGATTGAGGGACGTCGTAGACTCGAATGTCGTGGGGGAAGTGTAGCCCAAGGGGATGACGGTTTCTCGTAAATCTTCAAGTGTTTCTTGCTCTTCGTCTTTTGGTGCAGCTGATGCAGATGTTAATGATTGGGCTTGCTCTCCGGCCTCTTTTATCGATAAAACTGGGGGCGAGGACGTCAGAGATAAGACTGGGGGTGGTGAGGCGAGGGAGAGGAGGGGAGGAGCTGCGGTTATATGCAGTACTTCAGCACGTGTTGGAGGAGGTTGCTCAGTTGTTGCTGTCGATGTTTCTTTGGGGTGTTCTTCCAAGGCTTGGGTTGGCTCTTCTGGCTTCTCGGGCGGTGATTTTTCAATTGGTTCTGCCACTGCAGTTGGCTGGAGGTCGAGGATTACATCAGGGGGTATTTCTTGGGGGGTTTTTGGAGATTGAGACTCGGTGATCACGTCTGATTTTTGGGGGGCGGCTTCCACTGCTGGAGCTACAGAAGAGATCACTGTCAGTTGGAATGAATGAGTTGGGGGGTGAGGAGACAGAAGAAGTTTGTGCGATCTGTTTGATGAATTTTATGGATTTTGAGTGATTTTTTTTATTTAATTTTGAGGAGAATTACCAGTGTGAAGTTTTTTGTTATGTGGATTTATGAATTACTGCCAGTTGAAACACATAAACAGCAGGGAAAGCATGAGGTTTTATGAAAATCGGAAAATTATTATGAGAAAGCGTCCATTTCTGTTAGGCGGGGTGAGGGGGGGGGGGGAGAGGTCCAAGTACTTCGGCTATTTTTTTTTTGGGTTGATCTTGAATGAAATATTTGTATTGTTAAGAATTAATGGGCAATTAATGATCTCCGCTAGGTCGCTGAAGATTTTGCAATTATTAAAATTTCGAGATCAAAATTTCCTTAAATTGTTGAAAAATTAAGGAAAATATTAGGAAAATGCCCTTCCAGACAAATTCATGAGGCAAGTGAAAATGGAAGACTTCAAAATTCAGCAGATGCAAAAGAATCTGTTCCTACTGAATTGAAATCATAAGAGTAATGTCTTCAGTTATTTTATTTGTTTGTAAGGCATTAGGTATTAGCGATGAGCGTCGAAATATTTACCCCAGTCAAGCAAAACGACAACACAAGACGTAGCAATGCTATGGCGCCATGGTCTGTTAATTGCTCTCCTCTGCTCCTGTTTCAAACACTCCAACTTAATTAAATTTGTTTATTCGAATAACTCCTCTTACAACGCGAGTGTCTCTCAATGATCAATCTCACTTCATTATTCGTTAGGTTTACCAGTGAAAACTCGCAAACATGCTATATTACTAACAAAAATAACAAACAAAAATTGAAAGCATTTGTCTTGAAGTTAATGGCTCTGCAATTATCAGCACTTCATACTTCCAATGATTTTTATCTCTACTCGAATTTCTGGTTCTCTGTTTTTATTGGGTATCCAAAATATATTAATTGTTTCTACAATTTATTAATAAACGAGTCGGTGATCTTCGGGTGATAATCGCCGGTTCTATTTTTCCGTAAATGATTTTAGCGTTTTAAAAAAAATCACATACCCGCTTCCTTCATAGGGGGTTCAACTGTATCTGTAGCGGCAGCAAGTGCTGTAGATTCTTCATCCTCCAATGGGGGTGTTGTTTCCTGAAAAATCGAATTTATCATCAACTTTTAAAGCACTGATTCCCTCTAAATAATTATTTTTTTCGATATCGTTGAAAAACTATTGTCTTTTAGACTCCAATCAACGGTCAGCTATTGAAGAGTAAGAGGAAAAATACCATTCGCGTCAATTGGTGCTACGCCAGAGTGAATACGGCTCGAGAGCCGCAGCCTCGGAAACTCAATTTTTTGGTGTTGATCCTCAGTTGTAAAAATAAAATGGGATTAAAAATTACGTACAGTCCTTTTTTTTAGCATGATCTTTATAGGGCCCATTAAAGATTATATTTAGTCAACAAAATAATAGATTTATTGCAGAACAATGCTTTTTAATGAAAATTGAATGATTACAACGTTCTATTCAGAAACAATCCAATGAATCTAGCGGAAATTTCAGTATTGAAAATGACACTTTCAAAATTAGTCATGATGACTACTATTTTTTAATCAACGAGGAAAGTCCCGTATCCTTACGATAATTATAGGCGCAAGTATATTATCGCACTCGATATTCTCAAAATACACGAAATAAACAAATAAAAAGAGTGAAAGACACGAAGACTAATGATGATTACATCCGAAAAGGACAGATCGTTCAAACGGGAAATATTTCTTCATAGCATTTTTTTATTTACAATAGTTCTGAAAGTTCAAGTGCCATACATATTTCATATTATAATCGTGAACCATGTGAATTGTTCACAAAAGTATGATAACTTTGAACAATTAATCATACACTCGAGATTTTTTATGAAATATTAACGAAGATTTTTTTTTTGTAACAAAAATAATTTTTATCTGGCCTTTTTAGCGGTTCTCGTGCATAATTTCTGCGTGGGGTTGATACATTCGAAGAATTGTAGATCGTATACAGATTTTAATCAGTTTATATGATAGAAAGCCAACAAAGCAGGGGTTGATTTGCCCTCATCATTATTGGTTCGCCCACCCAGGCAAAATGAATAAGGAATTATTGCAATTCAATTTACCTTCGGCGGAGTTTTCTCTTTTTGTGAAGGCACGGTCTCAAGTGTTGTGCATATTTTCTTCCAGATATTATCAAAGCTGTCGCGACCCATATAATCTATTTGCCCTTGTTCCCAACAGTATTTTCTCATGTGCTCCTCAAGGGCCACTTGTTCCGGACTCCTCGACTCTCCGAGGGTCAGTTGCGCCAAGGCACCAGCGATACCACTCTATCGAAAAAAAGTAAAAGAAAATAACATAAAAGGATTAACAGCAAGAGAAAACTATTCCACCTCACGTCCCTCTATTCTTGACAGTAGAAATAATTAAACTGTTTAAACAAAAAATGCAAATGTGCAGCTAAAATGCGAGTAGCCTAGCTATTTTCTACAAAAGGGAACTTGCATCTTTATTTTTCCTCAAGTTTAGAGGCTGAGAAAATGCTTTTTCGTTCATAAAATTTTTTAATGTAACTCATTTGAGAATGAATAATTATCAAAATTTCAAGATTTTTAAATACTTGGACGGATCTGATGGCCAAAGGGGATTTCCATCGATTTTTCAATTAAGAGTGCCAATAGAGCTAAGTAACATTAAATTGACGATTGAAAAAAAATCTGATGTATAAAAATAGTCAATAGTGAAACCACGAGATCTCCACAATTATCGAATATTTCGCGGTTATTTTATTCCGAAGCAGCGAAAGAGAAGTTTTATAGATTAAAATTTTTGCGCAAAACTTGTTCCAATGATTGATAATTAATTTTGGAAGCCGACTAATATTCGACGGACTATTTTGGGTAATCAAATTTGGTCAATTTGACCTCCTTTATGACTTCTTTTTCGCTGTACAAAATAATATTTGAGTTATTTTGTTAGAGGCAAATTATCAAAACCCAGAGGAAAATAATGGATCTAATTTTATGTGGAAAATACTTCATGTTTTTAACTACTGAACTCTACTTGACCCTGGGAAGGCCAGATCTGATTTCGAAAAATCAACTATACAAACATAAAATAAATCTAATTTTTTAAGTATTTCTCGCGATCAGAGAAAATAGTATATTTCGTTACGAGTGAGACGGAATTTTCACGAGTGTGAAGTTGGCTGCCCGAGGCGGAGCCGAGGGCTGCCAATCACACGAGCT
>JAPYZN010001279.1:0-17586 GCA_030522865.1 Psyttalia lounsburyi
ACGTTACGGGCTTCGCTGGGAATTTAATTCTTTGATTTTATTTTTTGGGGGGGATTTTTATTCGGGTGGTTGTGGATTTTAATTAAGTTTGGGCGCGGTAATGAGGGGGGGTTGAGTCTGGTTATGGGGGGAATTAATTTTGGAAGGTGGGGGATGTTTATTGAGGGAAGGGAAATTTAGTGGGAATGGCGGATTTTGAGGAACAGGAGATTTCGGATAAATTGAGGAATATTTATGGGAAATAAAAATTTGGGGAATTATTTACAAGGGGCACGTATTTTTGGCGCGTAATGACGACTTTAGATGACGAATTTTCAAGAGAAAAAAAGGAATTCTCCCGGGCGGGTGGAGATAAATTGTCACCTCCCTCGAGTCTTCTCACCACATTACCAAACACTCGTCATCCAAGTGGGTAATTGGGTCTCATCTGCACCAACCCCCCTATCCATTTATCCATTCTCCATTCCGTGCGGCAGCCTCAACACGCCTCCGCTCCCCTTTTCACTCCGACAAAGCCTTGAAAAGTGTGATCATCAACACCAAATGCACTCGGAAGCGAAAGTGAGCCTCAAAGACCGGGTAATAACGACGAAAAACCCCGTAATAATCTCCCAAAAGCCAGTTCCAGTGTCCCCCTGGATTCTCTCACTCCGATGGATCATTTTAACTCTTGTTTAACGCCTTGTGAATTATTTTCACTGATGCGCCACCTCCGATGGGGTGCATTATCGGGGTTAGTGCCGACCGGTCACCACTCGGGGAACTTCAAAGGTCATCTCAAAGCCGCCGACGTCTGGATTCTCTCACTTTTTTTTTTTACCGTCAGGAAAGAAGCACTCGGGGCCTCTCATTTTGGACGGGGGTGTCAAGAGCCGACACGTTTGCGGCTCATTCGAAATTACGGGTGCGAGATAATGCCCGGATGCGTTTGAGGAGAACCCGCGGCCCTCCCCCAGATATCGTCAGTAGATACGGACACGGCGCTCGGGTATCAGAATTTTGTGAAATTTTACAACTCCAGAGATCCTCAAATTCTCGATTTATTTAACCAGAATTTTTTAATATTAATTTACAAACTTTTTCCATTTTTTTTATTAATATATTGAAATAGTCAAATCATTAGTTGCAATTATTTTGATTTTAATTTTTTTATTCGCCAGTTTATTGAGCGTTAGTAATTATTTTGTTTATTTAGATTATTACTGATACCTATACCTGTAGAAAAATTAATAGAGGGCTCAAAATGTTTAAACAAACTTCGAAAAATCTAAAATTACGTTTTTAGTAATTTTTTTTATGCGACGAAGGAGAAAAAGTTGAAAATAAATTCTACAAAAATTGTAGTATTGACAAACTCGAGAGGTCCTTGAATTCTGGGTTAATTTAACCGTAATTTTTATAATATCAATTTCAGCTTAAGCCTTTCCAATTTTTTAAAATTTTTGTTGACGTATTAAAATAGTCGACTCACTAGTTTCAATTATTTTAATTTTAACTCTTTAATTATTCACTTTATTCCGCATTATTAATTATTGTGTTTATTTAAAATATTATTGATACCCCCATCTGCAAAAAAATTAATATAACTCTCAAAATATTTAAACCGCCGTCAAAAAATCTAAAATGACCTTTTTCATCATTTTTTTATGCGACAAAGTAGAAAAAGTTGAAAATAAATTCTACAAAAATTCTAGTATTAACAAAATATTCCCGAGAACTGTCTCCAGTCCGGCAAAAAGTCGGACGTCTCAACCTGCGCCGGCATTTTCCCCCGGAAAATCCATCCGCTGTTCTCCGAAAAATTCCCGCGACGAACCCTTACTCGTGAAAGGACCTCATCACAATCGCTGAACGCCAGTTATCCTTAACAAAAAAAAAATACGAGTCCAGCTTGACCACCCAAAGCGACTCTACAACGTCTATATAATAGTTTACATCTTTGTGTACAACGTCTGACAATTGTCCGAGAACGAATGCCCATAGTTTGCTCACCCGCAGTGGACAAACTTTGGTCAAACAAAATTGATCCATCGTAAACAGATTTCCGAATGTTTCTCCCCTATTTCTTGCTGTCAATCGTCTAATTTTACAGATGGCAGATGTTCAGTTTTTACGGGTCACAGTGAGACGTCTAATTTTTTTTTGGGGGGGAGGGGACGGTCAGTGGGAAATGCGATATTTTGGAAAGTGACGGGAGAATTGAGTCCAGGGGAGTCAAGTGGATTTATTATTCCCGAACCTGCTCGTTTTTTTTCATTTGCAACTTAAATTAACCCCACCAAACCGGAGTGACATAAATTGTAATTGGAGAATTAATTGAGTGAGAGAAAAATCAAACATTACAATGAAAGCAAAATGAATTGAAATTTGAAATTGTCGGTGACAATTTTTTCTTTTTTTCTTCGTATGAAGTGAATTTTTTCTCAACGCTAGAAAAATTAACAAAGTCGTATTAAATTTCTCCCCGAGTTAGTGAAGTCTTCAAGTCTCGGGAGAGGTTAACCTCAATCCCCAGAGAGTCCCGGTCCAAACAATCTGACGTTCGAAATATTTTCAGATGAATTCCCCGAGAACCTCTCGTGCCTCGACAAAAGGTGTCGTAGGCCAGCAGCGATTGTTGTTAAATATTTTTGTCACTGGGGACATCTTTGTGATGAGCTCTCCGGGCCAGGCCCATTGTAATCAGGCACCACAAGGAGGCCCCCCCCCCTCCCCGGGGAGGGCATAAAAAAGACAGTCTCGTTACGACTCCCTCGCAATTTTTTTTCATTGTCAGTTGTCCGGAGGTGTCTGACAATGACATCATTCAGGCAAAATAGGAGATCTCTTTGACATACGCGAAACGGGAGATTCTTTATTTTCCTCTGCCCTTATTCTTTTGATGAGCGTGTTCACAAACTCGACTAATGTGCTATACCTCATCCATATTGGCCATTGTCCGGCCTCACTGGCACCCGCTGACTTTGTCACTCCATGGGTGAATCTGTGGGGAGGTTTGTCCCAGTTTGTACGACGCACTGCGGGGGCTGGAGCGTGTATGCGTTCGAGTATCGTTTCTCACGTCGTGAATAAAATCACGCTTTGGATTAGCCCTACACACGTGCGTTTCATTCAATAACTTCTTAATTTTTTTTCTCCTCAAAAAAAAAAAACCCATAGTTTTTGTGAGCTCAATTTTTTTATTAAGAAAACAATTAAAATTAATTGTCAATTTTTTTTTGCAATCTTACGGACTCGTTAACAATTTCGTTGTTAATCAATCCCGAGAAAGAATGTGTAGATAATTTTATAAGGAAGTGGGAAAGATTTTTAATTACACGTGAATAAATTAAATAAAGCTTGTAGCAATTTTCTTTTTGCAAAAATATGAGAATGCCAAGATTCCTTTGTCAAGGTTAATACCACAGAATTAATAAACAGAATAAAATTAATTGAATTTAATTTGACAATAAAAATCCCCACGCCCAGAAAATCATCTGGTGATAATGACTCCGGGGGGAAAAAATATTTACAATTATTTAATGAGTCATAATAATTTATTAGTCAATGGTTTTAAAAAAAGAGCCACTCAATTCATAATATCCGAGTGAACTCACACATTTCAGGTAATTCATCCGAATGAAATCCTCACTGACTCTCAAATAACCAGTTGCAAGAAAATTTAACAGCTTTATTGCATCCGGTCATACTTTACACTCCCGACGTTGGGTGCATGACGCAAGCAATAATTATCATTATTTCCATCATTCTCCTTATTTTTACTTTTTTTTTTTTCTCTCTTACCATTTCACTTTTTATGGAACGCCGGGGGTTTTGAAATCCCTCGCGAGAATTGCAATTCGCGAAAATCCGGGACAATTCTCGTGATTATAAAATTGAAAAAAAAAAAATATGGTCAGTGGGCAATTCGCGAATTTAAGAGGTATAAAAGGGAGAAAGATGGATGAATCGACGGTACGATAATTGGTTGCCTCTGGGAATTTCACCCAAGGGGGCTACCAGTGCAATGCGTAATTGCCGATCCGCCATATAATGAGACAGCCGTCGTAAATTCGCACTGAATAAATTACGGGGTGTAAAACGTCGGTAGCATGATTCCCATCGTAACATTCATATTGAGATCAACTGATTGCTGATTATGATATGGAGGAGGCCGGGGGGAATTATTTTCGTAACGAGTGGGTAAAAGTTATGAGGTAAACCGAAATTTTGGAATCGCAACCACTGTCTGCCGTAGAAAATTATTTTCATTATTTTCATTGAAAAAATTCAAAATTAATTCATAATTTTTCCAAATTGTTGTTTACGTAGGACAAATTATTGCCGCGAGTGAAGAAAAATTAAGGCCACAATAATTCACGAAAGTTGGCCAGTGAAAATGATTGATGACTTGCGGTGAAAAAAAAATACCAGAAATTTAATAAAAAGACAAAAACAAAAAATTGTTTTCGTAAAAAAAATTGCACTCGTCGCTTTATCAGATCCAATAATCAATTGACTGCATTAGGAATAAATGTCACGTCATTTCCCTCAAATAGATCATCAGCTTTACACATGTCGTTCGGTAAAATAGCCGTCGGTGCGTCATAAATTCGTACAATACCGCATTCAGATTATTCTCCTTATTCATAACTCAGCATAACAGAAACGTCTCGCTCGCCCGGACAATGCCGGAGGCACTAGAATATACGAATAGTGCCAACTGGGGAGAGAAAAATAAGAAATAAGGCATCCAGGCGCCCATGTTTTGCTTGTGTTTGCCCAGCGAATGGAAAATCCAGTGTTCCATTGGCGTTCCGTGTCTGTATTGTGGCCCTCTACTGTTGTTACGGTTTACCCGATCTATGGGATTCCCCCGTCTCTCTCGCATGACATTTAGCGCGGGCTCGGTTGGGGGCTCGATTGGGTGTCGAAGGGGCACGGTCGAGGGCTCGCTCGCATTCTCAAAATCTCTATACAATTTTTATTCTTCCTTTTTTATTCAAGTTTACATACTCACGCGCTTTCTTAACCTTAACCTTATGAGGGCACTGATGCCCTTGTTAGTTTTCGGGAGTTTACGCTGGGATTCACCGGTTTATTGAGCCTTGAGTGTCAATTCCCGCGGACTTTTTCGTGTTTAGATTTGGATTTTCCGATGGCTCAAGGGGCAGTGGGAGATTGAGGGAATTAGTAGGGGCCTCAAGATTTTTTTTTCTTTTTGGAGACGAAGTGCGAGGGAAATTGTCGGCTTCGCTGCGAATTTTTTTCCTTGAATTAATTTTTTCCAGGCATTTTTGTTCGCGTGATGGGGATTTTAATTAACTTTCGATGCGGTAGTTAATCTGTTTGGGTGGGGGAATTAATTTTGGATGGTTGGAGGATATTTAGAACTGGCGGCGAAATTTATTGGGAGCTCTCAGGGTTCGTTCTCTATTTTTTTTTCTATCGAGACAATAAATAATTTTATAAATTCGAATCTTCCATTTGCTTGGCAACAAGTGATGAAGACATTCGTTAATTAGATTGTTTAGTTGATGTATTGTAATCAATTTATTTATGTTTTTGCACTTTGATATTAATTAAAAATTTTTTGTTACAGGAAAGAA
Organism: Psyttalia lounsburyi; assembly: GCA_030522865.1. Taxonomy (NCBI): domain Eukaryota; kingdom Metazoa; phylum Arthropoda; class Insecta; order Hymenoptera; family Braconidae; genus Psyttalia; species Psyttalia lounsburyi. Next base: position 5,589 of record JAPYZN010001279.1, read on the forward strand.
ATTTAGTCCTATCGTTCGGCAAATCTACTCACTCACTTTTGGAGAATACGTCGGCTTTCCTTGGGTAAGTGTAATTGTATTCCCGATTTTTTTTTATTTATCTAGTCTTGAAGGAAAGGACTGAAGCGAAATAATTATTCACTATTGAATTTCGTGTCAAAAAAATCATTTACAAATTGCGTCGATCTTTTCGGTAATGACAGGGAAAAGGTCATAATTTCTTCCCTAAAGCAATTAAAATACTCGGAGAACCCTAGGAGAATGTGTTTCAACGGTTCTGACATATTAGTACCACAAGGAATTAACGAGCCTCGAAAAAACAGTTGACAGCAGGGGATCAGATCCTTTCTTGTCTCCTTCATCGTGACTCATTTATAACGTCACTCGGGGTGTTCTTTTCTCCGAGAAACGGAACACACGACTCACAAATGCCGGAAAATCTACCCGGGGGTTCCCCCTACCCCAACACCGGATGTGGGGATTAGGAATCGACGCCGAAGATTACTCGAATTTTGAGAGAAAAAAAAATCGCATTGTCGATACTTCCGGCACTGGCCAGTTGAATTTCACTGGACCTCGGCGATTATCTTCTCACCCCCCTCAGGTGTCATTTGACTTCGACTTGACAATGACTGTCACTTATAATTCACCCTAAAAATCCGGAAATTAAATCGCTGAAATTACAGTTTCTCAATAATTCGTATAAAATACCTCGAATTAATTTGCGATTCATTTTTTTATCAACACACGGAGAGCAATTATTTAATAAAAATTGCGTAATCTGCTGGCGTCACTTGGATTCAGACAATCCCAGAAATTTCAAGAATTATTACATAAAAATAAAAATTCTTGGACGTTTAAGAATTTTTACGCAACGTTCCAGAATAATTCAAGAATTTGTCGTTAAGAGTCCCCTCATTGGGACTCATGGCTCGCCCTGAGGCCCCGCACGGATTCCTAATTTTTACGAAACGGATCGTAAAATTCACGTGACGATCGACACTTTTTCTAGAATTTTACTGCGCTCTCCGATTACATTTCAAAAAAAAATGATTCAGTATTTTTTAACACAAGATTTTTCGATTTTTATCATTTGTTCAAATAATCCCAACAGCTTTACTAAATTTCGTTTTTACTCTCTTAAATTTTGAGTTGAATGAGAGCCCCTCAAGCCCCCCCCAATTATCCATATTTTTTGTAAAAAAATATTCACTTAAAGTAAATCAAAATCATCTCATCCGCTGTAATACTAGACAGAAAAAAAATTATTGTCGACACTTCCTGCTCTGACCATTCGAATTCCGCTGGACCTCAAAGATAATCTCCCCTCGAGAGCGGGAGAGAGAGAAAAAAAAAGTGTAATTTGAGTTGAAACTGAAAATGGCCACGTCACTCAATACATTACGCATGATGGGTATAATATTCTTCTCTTGTCCTCCAATCATCTCTCGCTGGTATTTCCGTTCCACGATGAAACATCGAGAGGAGGAGGAGCAAAACAAAATTATTGTAAAAAGCCTCTCAGCAGGTGCGCGGAGATAATGTTTCGCGAAATCTCATTTTGAGTAAGTGCGGTAGCCGGGGGGAATCGCGGCCAATCGACATTCGATCTGGAATAGAGTTTTAGGAGATGGGGGAATGGGGAGAGACGGAGAGCGGTCGGCTCTCCGAGCCAGGGGAATACCTGCTGAGGGGATAATTAACCGAGTTATTGATTCGGAGCAACGGTTCCTCATTTTTTTATCTCTTTGGCTCATGTTCTGGGGAACTCCGGGGGATTTCCATGGATCAGATAATTTATTGGAGATTTCTCCTGAATCCTCGAGATTAATTGGGAAATTTTTAATATCGAGACGTTTTGAAATATCCGCTTGTTGTTTTAACGAATGAGGCGATTTGTTAGGCGGGGATGACGGCTCGTAAATTGAGATATTTTTTCGTTGAGGTGGAGTTTGGATTTTGTTTTGAGAAAATATACTCCGGGATTTTTAGGGGGACATTGGGGGGGGCTTATGAGCGATGGGCTTACGGGCGGCTTGCGATCAATCAAAAAATATTGTTCTATCATTTTTTTTAAATTTTTATTTGATAATTGAAAAGTTGAGAAATTCGCGGGCAATAGTAGTCACCGGAAAGACAGCCTTTCTCAAAATTTGCTCACTTTCAAAAAAAAATTGCGACTGAACAGAGAAAACTTTTTTTTTTACTCTCGAGGGTAAACAATTTTTTTTTAATTTTTTATGAGAACATATTATACTTATAAGTAAATAACCATATTATCACACTTATTGAAACGCATTAATCCACCTGGGGAGTCCAATAAAAATTTCACCTCGGATTAATCCCCATTTCTCCGGCCTATCCAATTGAAAAAGGAAAGGCACTGGAGACGATGAGAGAAGTGAAACTGGGGGGAAAAAATAATCAAAGCACGAAATTCGAACGCAATCGGGTGCCTCGTAAATTCATTTCATGTATCAAATTTCATCGGAACAAACTCAAATTAGGAGAAACCATTTCTTCTCAAATTGCAGTGAACAGGTAAATATCGCGTTACCGAGGCCAAGGGGGTGGGCTTCGTCGGCTGTTAATCAAGTGAAACCCTAATGTATCATCTTTTGATATTTCCCATATATTCATGAGATTAAATAGCTCCGCGACGATAATTATTTAAGTCAGGCATTAAATTTCCATTACTAAATTAATTATTTCAAATGAAATGTGAGAAATGAAGAGGTAAATTACAATTACAATTAATTATATTTCCAACAAAAAAACAATGATCAATCAATTAATTGACGAAATCAATTATAATTTGAACAAAAAAATTAAAGATCAATCAATTAATTAGTCGACAAAATTAATGACAATTTCAACAAAAAAAAAAATTATTTTTGCTTCGAAATGTGATTTCACTCATTAAAAAAAATTCGTTTGGAGGGGCGAGTAATGAGGGCATAATGTGGCGGCAGATTTGAAAAGACAATTTTTTTTTTCATTCATTCCCCGCATTACTCCAATCATAGAATCCTCGAGTGGAGGGATTCAGTCACCGGGACGCTCTAATAAGCCACAGCCCCACTTTTTTTTCCTCAAATTTTTTTTTCCATATCACAACATCTTACGTTTCCCACGACATCACGTGCGGTTGCACGTGGTCAGCGGTTTTTTCAGCCTCAGGAATTTTTTTTACTCTCCCTCAAAGGGCCTGAGAGGAGTTTTTTTTATCCCTCCAGAGATTATCTATTAATAGACACGTGGACGAGAAACGTTTTCAAACTCTATTTCAAATTTTTTTTTGGCGCTCGAGTTTTTGTCCTGGTGTCAAAAATGTGGAGAGCATCTTCAGAAGAAAAAAAAGTCGTCGACTTCTCATTCTTCGGCGAGAGAACTGTAACTTTACACGCCTTTGACGAGTTCTTATATTTTTCTATTCATTCTTGGAATTTTTATTTGTATTTTTGGAGGTTTTTCGAGGTCTTTCATTAGTGGAGAACCTGTTTTTGTTTGGGGGCTCATGAATGGATTAAATTACGCGAAGAAATTGTCAAAAGATTCTCATTTTTTTACTAGAGTCGCACAAAAAAATCTGATCACCTAATTATGGAGAATTACTGACTTTTTAATTTGGGAAAAACTAAAAAAACCATCGACAATTATAATTCAACAATTTATTCATTAACCCAATAATAACAACGATTATCCATTAACAATCTTTAATTTAAAAAAATTGTTTTAATCCTCTAATCGAAAAAAAGTAAATTCCATTTTTTGTTTTTTTTTGGGGGTATATTTAAAAAAAATTATTTGCGTTGTTGGAATGATTGATTACGTTGGAGGGGGTTGCACGTGCAAAACAACATTTACCCAAGCTGAAAATGCCCAAGTGAAGTAACACGAGCCACACGTGGTTTCTGAAAGTCGATACAATCCAGGCCCCATCACCAGTGAAATTCTGTCGTCACGGTGGGCCCAACGAAATGGACACTAGCGTCTGTTAACGATTGTCCCCAGTCAATTTTCCCTAGTTCCTACAAGTGCCTTCATCCACCCGGTGCACAGATTTTTTTTTTTGTAAATATATTTAGATTTTCGAGGACATGAGTTTAAGGGAAAAAAAAACATGTGCAGGTTTTGGGTATCAGGAGTGGAAATTGGCCTCTCAGAGGTTCATTTATCTCGTTGAGGGCCCTCGAGGGTGACTGAGATTTCGACTATTATGATAACCAACTGCTCGCAACTGTTTATGGGCCCTTCGAGTTTTTAATGGTTTTTAGGGGGTGATTAGGCATTTGGGGCTGAAAAATTGAGAACCAAAAGTTTATCTTCCCTTTTTTTATCTTGACATTATCAATAGAGTCGTCAATTAGATAAAAAAATAAAAATGTTAATTTAATTGTGGAATGTCTAACTGTAGCCGAATTTAAATTACTCATTAAATTTATTGATTCCAGAAAAATTACGTGACTTTTTCGTATTTTTTCGAACAATGTCCGTAACTTTACGAATTTATTCCATTCAATTCCCCAAAGAATTGGCTGAAAAAAAATTACCAATTACCGTCAATTGTTCCGTAAATTTTATTGAATATTTCTCTCCCTGTAAAAAATCCACAAAGTGTTTGTTTATATGCCTCCCACATAAAAAAAAAATTGACAAAATATTCAAATGAATTCTCCTGAACTTCTCAAATAATCTCAAAATTCATTTACAATTTTTCCACCAAACTCAAGACCTCCGAAGTGCTCTCCTAGCCATCACCGCTGAAGCACTCCTCAGATACAAATATTTCTATCATTCACTCAATATAATACCAGAGTACGACAATAGTTTCTTTTTACCCGCATTCAGACAACATTCTTAAGCCCTCAAAAGGCAGGTAACCATGTCCACAGTCGAAGCTGGCAATCCCCTCCCGGATCTTCACCGACTCATCCAACACCAGAGAGCTCGCCACCCCAGCAGTACGCCAGTGGACCATTATCCACTTAGTGTAGGTTTCTGAGCCCTCGATATATACATTGGAACCGCCGTAAGAAAAAAGGAAAAAAAAAACCCGATGGCCTCCTTTATCCTCAGTTTCTTTAGTTAGATTTACGATTTCTCGTGCACGTGTTCACAAAAGGATCACTGGTCTCTCAAAAGGGCCCCGGGACTTGAAAGTGTGAGGGAGACGGGGGCCCATTGTGCCCCGCTGAACGTAGGAGGGCGACTGGAGCGGCGAGGAGGGGCCCGGGGGGGGGCGTCATTTCTTTGCGTGAGTTGAGACCAATTGAGGAAAAACGGGAGGAAAATCGAAACGTAAGTGGCGAGATATAGGGGCTGGGACGACTATTCTCGAGCCATTCAGAATGTGATGTTAGGGTATTTACGGCGGGGCTTAGGTCGTTTGGGTTTCCAATCTTTTTATAAGGGCTTTTCAATAATTTTTACCCCCCTATCGGAAATCGATTTTATTTCATTGACTTTTCAGGCGAGAGGGGGGGCTGGAGCTTGTTTAATTGGTGTTGATGATGTTCATTACGAGACTGATATTTTATTATTAGGAATTATTTATATTTTATTGGCGAGTTTTCAATTGAAAAAAAATTATCGCTCAATTCTTCGCTTTCCCTGGATTGAATCCCCTAAAAAAATTATCCTAACTTCAAACGATTCCATTGATTCCAATTCAATTGATTCAATCGAATAAAATCACTTTTTTAGGTTTCTAAAATTATTGATAAACATTTATTGCTCAATTCCGTCTCGACTCCCGAAAATAACGATCTCGTCTTCCCCTCGATTAAACCTTCACATAAAAAATAATTTTTCCCAAAATTTTATGGCTCAATCCACCCACCAATCACACAAATAAAAATCCCCCTCTTCCCCTCGATTTAACCCTCTAAAAATATTATCGTAACTTGGAGCGATTCCATTGATCCCAACTAAACATCCCAACAATAATTTCTGAAAAAAATCCCCGCGGCAAGAACTCACTCACCTGGCATCAGTTTAAGTGACAATGCCAGCTATTTCACTCGAAATTGACTTAAATATGTCTATTATCGAAGCCAATAAGCCATGTGACACCTGGAGGCTGCCACTCAGGATAAATTCCACGGATTGATAATTCCCTCCCCCCCCCCGAGTTCATTCTCATTCTTTATCCTCAAAATATTTCCGTAGGTCTGACCGAGGATAATATTTTCCCGACTGGAATGGCGTTTGAATCGAGGAAAAAAAAGCATTCACATATTATTCCACAAGCAAATGCACCCATTCAGTCTGTGATTCGAGGCGTAGGCTTCCTTTCAACCTTAAACGTCGTCAAATAATACAGTAATTGTCCCTTTTAGGAGTCGAAAAGGTACATTTTTAAGAAATTTGTCGACCAGTTACAATGTCCTTGGGGTAACCCAGTGAATGAAACCGCGTCTCCGGGGACTTCTCCTGAGGATAAATAATTTTCTGGCAAAATTTGTTCAATAGCTCCAGCTTCAGTTGTTCAATTATATTTTTTTCTTATTTTGTTGTGAGGACAGACACTCGTGGCGTAGTCTATTATATTTTATCGCCAATTGACAATGGATGTCCTTTAGGTACTGTAGGTGATCCTTCAGAAGTCTTGAAAACTCCTCGAGGGCACTAGAAATTTAGAGTAGCAATTTTAAAAGAATTTCACGGTTTAAATTTGAAAAAAAACGTCGGGTACAGAGCCAGACAAATCGCGGGGGGTCGGTAAGTATCCAAAATTTTTTTTCTAGTTATTAAAAAAAATTGGTATTAAAAACCCTCCATTTACATTTTTCAAAAATGATTTTCCCTTTGTTCCCCCAGTTTCGCGACATTTCGTTTACATATTTTTATTCATTTATTTATAATATATTATTTATTTCTTCCATTTTTTATTGTTTTCAAAAGAAATTTGTCTCAAGTGAATTGAATCAATTGTTTCGGGGGTGGCAAAATATTTGAAAATATTTTCCAAAACTGTCGGGGACAGAGCCAGACAAATCGCGGGGGGTCGGTAAGAATCCAAAAATTTTTTTCTACTTATTAAAAAAAAATTGGTATTAAAAACCCTCCCTTTACATTTTTAAAAAATGATTTTCCCTTTGTCCCCCAGTTTCGCGACATTTCGTTTACATATTTTTATTCCTTTATTTATGCAGGTAATAATCTCCTATTATTACCTGCATAAAAGAATAATAAATATTTCTTCCATTTTTTATTGTTTTCAAAAGAGATTCGTCTCAAGTGAATTGGATCAATTGTTTCGGGGGTGGCAAAATATTTGAAAATATTTTCCAAAACTGTAATTCAATCCTCACGTGCAAGGTAAAGCCCCATAAAAATGAGAATTCTTTTATGTGGCGTAAAATCCAGCCGAAAGAATGTATTTTTTTTTCTTCATCTCCCTTCTCGAAGAAAACCCACAGTGGTGTCACGTTGCACTTACGTGCTCTGCCATTCGACTGCATCGAAGGGGGATGGGGGAGGGGGGCTAGATCCGTGAAGATCCCGCCGATAATCTTAATGGAAGATTTTTTTTTTATCGAATTGTGTACAAAATACGATGAAAGAGGGGCTCAGGTAGTTGGTTATTACCGGTGTATTATAATGGTTAATGTTTTGTAATCTGATCGGCGTAGATCGATCTTTGTAACTCTGGAATTTGTCGTATCATCCGTCAGCGATTTAGTGGTCTATTTGATCATTCCATTCGATCCTAAAAGAAACTTAAAAAAAAAATTTGTCCTATTTTTTTTTTCAATTGAATCTCCAGATCCATCTCGTTCGATAGATTTTTTTTCCCATTCAAAATTGAATCAACTGATGAAAAAAAATTGAAGCTACAGATGAATACAGGATTGACAAAAAAATAAATAAATAAATAAAAAAATATGGAATGAGAAAAATAAGGAAAAAATATATATTTGTAATTAGTATGAATTTGGTAAAGGGATGGGGTAAAAATGGGGGTAGAAAATTTTGAACTTACCGACGCCTTAGGAATAAAAATCGCCCTCTACCGAGAAACCCCCCAACTTCTCCGCGGACGGGGGTTGAAAAAAATCCTAACAGATGGTGCCCCAGACAAGGTCCAAGGATTCTATATCCTCGATGAATGAAACTCCCCCTCCCCCTACCCCAGTAATTGGCCCGATAATTCCATACACTTACCGCCAATACTTCTCCCCCCTTCCCCCCGAAAATTACAAAGCCAATACATTCGACGAAATAACAACCATTTCTCTCAATTCTCCATCATGAAAATTATTTAATTGAAGTTATGAAATTAGTATGATTGAACCAGTCGCAATTATTCCAATCATTCTTTCAATCTCATCATATGATCAATTTTTTATCTTTCAATTTTTCCTGGTAATTAGATTTTTTTTTAATCAATTATTTTCTTTTGATTCTGATTCACCTCCCCCCGCCCCCCTCCCCCCCAATTACCAATTTTCTTAAGACTAAGGATATGTGAGGGTTCGAGAAATGGGGAAAACAATTCACGTCACACACATTATTTTTATTCAAAGAGAAAAAAAAATCTTAAATCTAAACACACGAATTTTATTAAAAAAAAAAATCATGCAATTGATTCAAACCAAAAAATTTAGTACAAAAAAAATTATCGATAAGTGCTGAATAACCTAGTCGATTACAAGTGCAAAAAAAAAAAACCAATAAATGAGAACTAAAATTTAGAATGAAAAAAAAAAATTGATATTGGATTGATTGGGTAACGATCATTGAAGTGCAGATTTGCCCTCGCTGATGATCGTCAGTTTCTACAGATATCACAATGCATCGCTCGAGCCGTGATTCACTTAATCTAATGAACCTGTGCTACCCTAGTCTATCAATAGTGATCACAGTTGAAAAATCATTTTAATTATTGCACCTCAATTGCCACATTTTCAGTAAAACTCTTTCTGGAAGACATGAGATTCTTAGAGTGATTCTAGGTCAATAATCACAGATTTCCTCATCACAATTACCCAATCTAAAATCACAGTTTAAAAAGTGTCTGCTTAATCCTAAAGAGATCACATACTTAGATTATCCTAATTTTATTAATTATCACAGACGATCATATTATGCTTTATAATATGCACTGGGCGGCCTATTTATCGAAGTGAATCGACACATGTCTCTAAGTCTACAAAAACTTATCCTAAGTAATTCGAAACGTCGCCGAAAGATAATGTATCTTAAATCTTAAAATCACAGTTGATAACGTCTCCTCAAACTTACAGAACAAAATCGAGATCTAATTGTTAACTGATTAATCACCGAACTTATCCCCAAATTATTGCAACTGAACCCCTTGATAAACTCTACTGCGATGCAAAGTAAGAAAAAGTAATCGATTTAAAGCTCCTTACCAGGAGATAATTAACCCCGAAAGAATAAAAAAAAAATTATTAAACTAACTCTAGACGATTAAGTTCATCACAAAAAAAAATTCACACTTCGCCGAGGTGAATTACCTTAAGAATAAGTCTTCGTCTCCCCGGGATGATTGTCCATCCTGACACGCTGAACCGGAAGCTGAAGGACCTCACTGGCTGATCCTCTCCCGCCTCTCGTTCTCCCGATTCTCGTTGTCGATGTTTTTCGCCTCATTCTCGTCCATCAGCATCACCGGACACCTCTTACTGATCCCCGATTTTTTGAGAATCCTCTGGTGCACAGAAGTCTTGATGATCCTGATGATCTTCTTCAGGATCAGAGCGTGCTCTGCCGTCAACAGCTCAGCTGCATTGCGCACAATCAGTGTAGTCTTCATGGTACTGATGATGTTGATGATTGTCTCAATGGTCTTGATGACTTTGATGATTGTCTCAATGGTCGTGATGACTCTGAACAATTGTCTTGATGATTAATCACAAACAGAACAGGCAGTTCGACCCAAGAGTCCAGTGAAATCGCTTCAGAATCTCCACAAGCAACTTCTTCTTATCAGAATGTGTTAATGACTTTTTTTTCTTTATTATCAAATAATAAAAAAAAACTGCACGTGTTAGAGCGAACCCAGAGCCACCGGTTAATCCGGTGCCTTCGAGTGGGTGTGATTGAATGTGGGTTGAGGAGCGATCGGCCCGGCTTATATACACTCAGCCGGGCGCATGCGCGGGGAGAGGGGGGACACACGGGCACACCCTCACGAGTGCACTTGCGGCGGACTCTACCTGCGGTGGGAGGGAGAGGACACCTGTTGTCTCACTTCCTCGCGCACGGGAGTCCCGCGTTCGGTGCAATTGACAGCGAAAGAATTTCCAAAAAATTCCCTGCGCGGTCATCCTCGGCCGCTTCGTCCTCTCGATTTTTATGGAGACTCTCTGAAGCCATTGGAGTCAGTAAAAAATCATCCGGAGTGCGAAACTACCCCATCTCAGATGGTAAACGATTTTTCAAAAATCTTCAAGTGTCAATAGTTCTCCCGCCGCGGTGCCACGAGGGGGAAAAAGTCGGGAGCGAGCCGAGCGTGTGCGCAGCACGAGCTGCGCACGGTAGCGGCGGGCGCATGCGCGGCGCGTGACGAAACGAAAAAGAAGAACCGTCATTGAGTCAACTGGAAACTATTGCCCCACCTCACGATTACATTATTTTTTCTTTATTCGCGAGTTAATGGGATTGGCGATTTTTTTGTTTCACGGAATTCTTCTAGTCTGAATGAGGTGGAAAAAAAATGGAGGGCTTGAAAAGTCTCGCTGAGGATTTTTAGAGGCTCGACTAGGTTAGATCGCACTCGACAATACTTTCTCGAGTCGACGGCTGGAGTTATCGACGTTAACTCGTGCTAAACAAGGAGGGGACGATAAAATGTTGGACTTGTGCGGGAAGCGAGCCTGGCTCGAGCATTGAAAAGAAACTCACGGAGTAGATAACCGCCGCCGCCGGCGGTGGTGTCGGCGGGGGTTGGGGCGGCACGGGAGGGGGGTCGTGCACGTGTGCCGAGCGAGGACGAGATAGAGGGAGAGAGACCTGTTATTTTGTCGGCAATGCGTTGGAGAGAGAAGGCCTGAAAGAGGATGGAATCCGTAGGATTTCGTACGCTCGAGGGAGACGCTCGCAGAACAGAGACTTGTGATTGCATTACGAGAATAACGGGGAGAAGGTTAACCTGTTGCGGGGATGTTTTCGTGCTTGCTCCTTTTATTCTATGTAATTTTTATCGTTTTTTTTTTGTTGTCTTCTTTGACCAGGGAAGGTTTTTGTTCTTATTGGTTACCTGTTGCATTATTCAAGGTTTTATTCAAGCAAAAATGGGAATTTATGGGGACGAGATATTTTCTGGGGGGTTACGGTGAGAGGGTAATTGAGGGGTGGAAGCGGTAGGGATAATTAGGGGTGGCAAGAATATAATGAAATTGTCCCAATTTTGAAGATTAATATTAATTTTTTTTTTCGATGTTTGGAGAATATTTTCGGGCGGTTTCCGAATTGTTCAGACTTTATTTATTGATACATTTTATTATTTAAAAAGATTTATTGTCTAAAAAATTCCCAGTTTTTAGCAATAATTTTTAATTAATGAATTTTTCAATGAAAAAAATATTTCCCCCATTACCCCCATCGTCTGTCTATCCCTCTCCCCCCAAACATCAATTAAAAAAAAATCCCCTTCACCTCGCCATTCAATTGATGCAAAACTGACCCCTCGTAACGTTCCCCTCCCGCCTCCATTGATTCCCCGAGCGCATGAATGGGTGGAAAAGAGAAAAAAGGGGTAGAGTGTCCAGTTGGCCATTTACAATATTTAGATTCCCTGACCCACCGCACCATCTGCATCTGTCGAATGCCCCTCCTTTCTCTCAATGCAAATGCCCATTGAACGCAACTGAGCTTTATCGCGTATGTATCCACGACAACTCGCATTACAGAGTCCCCCCTCCCCTATCCACTGCCCGCCCCTTGAAATGGAAATGAATGTTACATTGTACGACACGAAACGGATCAAGGGATTTCTCATTTTCATTTTATTTAGCTCTTTTTTTTT
>JAPYZN010001280.1:0-19035 GCA_030522865.1 Psyttalia lounsburyi
CCAAATGTAGTACAAATGGGTACAATTGAAGGACAAAAGGAACCCATCTTATTTTTTCATCCCTCTCTAAGGTGGATTTCGCCCGATTTTCCACCCCCCCTGTATCTCCAAGGGGGTGGGGGTACAAATGCTAAATTTAATGGTACAATTAGGTACATTTCGGGTACAATTCAATGCAATTAGATTTTTTCTATTTCGACTTACTCCGACTCCAAGTTCACAGAGCTGCCGATATCCTATATCGATGGGAAATGAGCTCAGCTTTCGAATGAGACCAACCCCGGGGCGCTAGGATGGATAGTTTCGGACATATCGCCGAAAATGTGTTTAACCAGCCGAAAATCGCTGAAATCGGAGGGCCCCAGGGGTAAAAAAATCAAAAACAAAAAAAAACACTAAAAATGAATTTTGAAAGGCTATATCGATCGGAAATTTCCCCAGTGTTACAAATCCGTTCGAATTTTGGGGCTACGCCTGATAGTTTTTAAGATATCGGCCGTTTTCTGCCAATAATTTCTAAAAAGGGCTCCCAGAAAAGGGCCACCCAGGGCTCATCTTCCTTCGAAAAAACCAAGATTCGGCCATCCCCGGTCGACCAGGCGGCTGTCTTGCCCGACAGGCTGAAATGCCGAATAATCAAAGGGTCCCCCTTTCCATTCTGCCGATTTTTATCAAAATCGTCGAATCTCTTTTCACGATATCGCCAAAACTATCCATCCTAGCGTCCCGGGGCTTGCTCCATCCGAAAGCTGAACTCATTTCCCATCAATATGGGGTATTGGCAAGTTTCCAAAATAAGGGATTTTATGCATTTCAGAAAAACTGTATAAACAATTTTTGCGGAAAAAGAAGAATGGCGTAAGGAAAATTTAAAGGAAAACGTAATTATAGATATTCGATGCCCTCAATAGAGAATTATAAACTTTTATATATAAATTACTTGGTTATACCCTGGTGGAACTGTTGATTCTAAGAATCGAGCGCCCCGGTTAGTCGATTGTCATTCGATCGTTGGTCGATTGTGATGTCGGGTGTAGGTAGCTTAAACGACCTACAAACAAGTTCCCTGAAAGTCGATTGCGAGTCGATTCAAGCTGGAAATCTGTTGGAATCGAGTATAAGTCGATTAAAAACAGATTATAAGGAAATTGTTTCAAGGGCGTTACGTCAAAAAAGGTGATAGAAATCTGAAAATAGTATATTGTGCAACTAGTGCGTAAAGTAGCACTTTTTCGCACGAGTGCTAGGCGATCACAAGAGGCGAAAACGGCGATACGCACGTGTTGTACACCTAATTTTTTGCAATACCTGCCCAAAAAGTTCACTTTTCGGTACCGGTTTTCGTGCGTAAAGTGGTACTTTTCCGCTCAGTGTGCGTAAAAGTCAGAAATCGTGCGTAAAGTGAAACTCGTGCGTAAAGCTTCGCTTTACGCACTCGAATTTCACTTTACACACGATCTTGACTTTCCATCGATCGAATGGCAATCGACTAAGCGGGTCACTCGATTCTTAGAATCGACAGTCAGTCGAATTTGAATCGACGGGTCCGTTTGTTAAATTATCAACCACACCACAAATCATTTATCGACAATTGAGTTATGAAAAGAAGTAATACTATACTAGTAGTATTATACTTACTATTTGTATTTTGTCGCGAAAAGACACTCGACTTCGATGTGTTCTGACGACTGAACATTGTGAAGTTTAAAAAGCACAATGTGAAGATCTCATGAATCATTATTCTTCACTGTAGAAATCATGGATGCGCACTTGATGAACTCGCCAATAACAAAGTGGCAAATAAACGTGTGCAATTTGAGGCATGTGGAATTGCGGAAGGTGCATACTGCCCGCCGGTGAGTTTTTTTTTGGGGAGCTCGCATGGCGGGATTTTCTTTCCGACTCGCGATTTTACGCTCTCCCCTTTTGTGGTGAATTCCCGAAGCTACAAGCGAGTGGTGGCTGGGTCGGTAAACGCGAAAACTGTAGTCTCGCACGGCCAAAAATTGTGCAGGGCCCCAAAAGTTTTTTGCACAAATTGAATTTCGTTGGGGTCCTGAGGCAATTTCACATCAATCCTTGTCCCCTACATGCAGTTAAAGTCCATTTGAAAAGAAATTCTGAACGTGAAAATTTCACTTGCCGCGCTTTTGAGTCCCCGGGATGCCTATACCCCTTTCCTTTCGGCCCAGGCAGGTCAAATTCTCGATTTTGGCCATATCTCGAGAACCAATGAAGATATCGGAATACCTTCTCTCACTTCTCAACTTTTGGTTAAAATTTTGACCATTTTATTGCTTTAGCCCTCACTCTATTGAAACAGCAAAAATAAAGGGAGAAAATCCGTTTTCGGCAATTGCGTTCTCCTGGATAATTGTTTTTCAGGCTTTCAAGTCCTTAATTCGTCGAGATAAAGGCTAACTTCATCGTAAAATCATTGCTGGCCTTGTTTATTAATTAATTATCGCATTATGTTGATTATTTCAATTATTTTACCTTCAATTACCTTGAACAACTTGAACAACTGCAGAATGAACAGCAAGGCATCCGGCATCGAGCTAAGACTTCGGCGTTTGCTCCGCGTTTTTTGGAGGTAATCGAAAGTCAAACTATAGAAATAATGATGAATCTCTTCGTAATTAATTGATAATGAACGCCAGCAACAGTCTTATGGTGGAGTCAATGTTTCTTTCGGTGAATAATGAGGGCACGAGAGTCAGAAAAATTTTACCCACCGAACGAATTCGAAGGCGACTCGATTGTCTCAACATTCAGCGCATCATAACGCTCTGGGTAACCTATGACGGTAAAATTATATAAAAATGTTTATTTTTTAAGTCTGAATTGGTTAACTTAGAAGAGGGAAACCATTTTTTTGTAGGATTGAGGTATATTTTGATGAATTAGGAGAGCCAGAGCTGCCAAAAAAATGTCTGCCCCAAAAATTTCTAGTTTCTGAGGTTTTGCGCTTAATCGGGATCCGAATGGCCAATTTTGACACCCGTTGTAAGCATTTTCGAGGGAAAAATCATTCCAATTATTATTAATAATTATATATTGTGGGGCTTTGAGTATTTAGTTCCATTAAATATTAAAATTTGTTTTTAATCCCACTCCTACAAACAAACAATACGCCCAAAAGTGAAAGAATTTCACTCTCACTTTCATCGAGAAATTCTCGTTCTTATTTGATATTCTGATAATAATTCAGACGTTGGTGATGCTTTTGAATAGAGAATAAAAAATTAATAAACACATTTTTTTATTCAAGTCTTACATCTATTTTAATGACAACCCCGAATTCACATGATCGAAGCTGTTCGTTTTAAGCGGATGTGATAAAAGAAAGAAAAGATAATTTAAGCCAGTTTAAGTTCGAAATTGGGGTTTTGAATTGAAGAAAAGAGCCTGAGTTATTTCCTTGCAGGATTTTTTTGAGAAATCTCTCTTTGACAAATTTTGCAATGTTAATTTGTGAATTTTCATGGTTCAAAAGAAAATCCTTCGGTGAGTTCCAACATCATTTCTAGTTGATGAAGGCAAGTTAATGTCCATACCTGCAATGTAAAGGGATTGGATATTAATTTTTAGCAAAAAAAATCGTAAAATTATGAAGCTTAGTTAACCAAAAAATTGTATTTAATTCCTTTGCTCGAATGTTCAATTGTTTTATTTATTTGGTAATGTCTAGTGCACGTTCACTTAACCGAATTTCGTGAAACTTGGTAGAAATGTTGGTTTCTGTGCCCTAAGGTTGAATCTGAGAACCACTTTTCGGAGAAGTGATAAGTGTGGATTCACTGCAGCTCCGAATAATCAAAAACATCAAAATGACAGGTGTCAAAAGCATTCACCTTCATAGATATGGACACCATTGCTATATGGATAAGCTTTTCTCTTCATTAAAATAATTGTTTCTAATTTTTTTTACCGACAGAACGGTCGATGGATTTGGATGGGTTAACTGTTTAGGAGGATCATCGTGGGTCATTTTTATCATTTTTTGGGACCAGTAACACAGTCGATTCCAACAAATGGAGGTAGGGGACGCAAAACTGGTGTCGCGATGACACAACATCGAGCCGAGTTTCAATTTAATGCTCGATGTAGAACCATACTAAACATTTACCAAATTTTGTGCTGTGAAAATTGTAAAATAGTTGATTATTTGAGAATTTGTACTCACTTCTGGAATTCCCACTCACGATTGTCCAATGGACACACCTGCCGAGTCTTGAGCCAGCGTGAAATGCAGTGGAAATGGAATGCATGCTAAAAAGAAAACGAGAGCATTAAAATTCACAAAATAATTTCACTTGTCACATCAACGAAAATTTTAAAAGTTAATAAAAAAAACTTACATTGCAGACACCCCAAGCAACCGTGCACTCTTCACTAGTTGCTGACGCTTGATTTGCCTGACACTCGATGCAAAGGTCCATTATATGATTTCTGCAAATGGCACAATTGTCCACGACGATATCTGCAAGAAAGGTAAATAATTTAATCATTCAATTCCACAAATTTTAAATTTCATTAAAATTTCACTCGTTTCTCCCCAAAATGTCAATAAAAAATCGAATTCAACGTACCCCAAGCCCAGAGCGCCACAGCATTCCACTGAAATCAGAAAGAAAATTGATTAATTATATGATCAATAAAATTAATTAACAAAATCGTCTGACGTCCTCATCAAAACAAAATCGTGACAAAGCGAATGACGACATTGTGAGGTTATTCCCCTATCTTCCCTCAAGAACCTCCACATTTCTCTCAATAATTGAGTCAGTTTCTTAATTATATAATAATAATCTCACTTTTTTAACTTCAAACCGCTTTTTATCGCCTTTTCCACTGCTTGAAGTAGGTAAATCAATTTCCTCGTCGTCAATGTCCATTGCTGCGGCCATCTTAAATTTTAATTCTCAGGACGAATGCTCAAGTGTGATCAGCGCATTTTCCACGTACCAACAGTTGATAAAAGTCTCGCGGAAGCTGGTGACTACGAAAATCAACCGAAATTGTTTTTCGCGATTTCACCACATTTTTTAGTTAAACAAATGACGACTAAGCGATTTTGTTAAGAATTCAGAGTAAATTCGTGGATAATTACTGATTAATTAATTGTTTATATATTAATTACTGTGGAAAAGTGGAAAACAAAAAAACTGGATAAATATTTAGATAATATTTGAATTTATTATTAAACGTATCTACACAATACAAATCAGGGGGACAACACAATTTCAATAGGTATTGCTTTTCATAATATTTTTGTAATAAATATTCCATGTATCGTATATTAAATATCGGTGTAAATATATCCGCATAAATCCATATATTTCAGGAATAAATGGATCTATCCGATATTTATGCATCAATTTCAATATTCATTGGGAGTTGTCGAGACATCAAACAGTCACGTTTGGTTTCGTCAACGACAAAAAAAATCATCGTGACTGTTTGGTGTCGAATCGTGTTGATCGATTGAAAAATTTCGCATGGAGGTTTCTTTTTGTCATCTCTTTTAAATTTTTCTTCCATTTCAAAACATTACACAGACTATCACATCGTTGATTGCTGATTCGAGTCCATCCAGGGTATTTTTTTTCTGCATTCTCTTCGATTTTAGGGATCACGTAAAAGATATTTCATTGACTTCCAGTGATTGTTGGTATTTGTTTGATCATTCAATGATGGAGAAATGTAAATTAACGCGTGACATTTTCTTACTGATGATTTAACGTCCTGGAACACTAGTTTTTTGGGAATCCACACGTGAATTTTTGTTTTCCAAATTGTGGGGATATCTTCGGTGCAAGCAAAGATAATTTTGGGGTTGAGGGTGAAGTGATAAAACGTAAGAGAACATAAAATATTCTTCATTCATCATTCGCGAAAGTTTTGTAAATTTTTTATTTCATTTCAATTAAGGTAATTTAAGCAATCCTCCCACTTGTCTTACCACTTCGCAAACTGAAATCAAATCGTTAATCATCAATAACTCGAAATCTCTGCAATAAAATTCAATTTTTTTTACTTCAAATATTTTTTTTTAGTTGATAAAACGAGATCTGGTTCACGTAAATCGCTCGGCCAATTCATGAGATATTGATGATTAAAATAGTTGCACTTCACTTGATTTATCCCTCAAATCCAAAACCCCACATCATCGAATTCCCTCATAACTATTATTATCATCCTCTCCACCCACTTCACATATTAAGAATATATATCTAGGTACATTGTCGGTGAGGTACTCAAGTTTGCAGACACCGGACTGAATTCGCCGACGAATTTCTCTCATTAATTAACAGAAGAAATGATTTAAGACGCAAATCGTTACAAAATCCTTACATTTAATTTTGTAAAAAGTCCTAACGAGTACTCAAAACAAAACAAAAAATCATCAGAATTTTCCAAAAGTTCTGACACTTGAAACAGTGGGATCCCCGTTCAACTCAAAACAATTCTGTAGCGAAAGTGAATTTTTTCGATGTTTATAAAACGCGGATTATCTCAGTGAGGAGTGATTTTAGGAGATAATGTCACAAGACCACTTTTGTTTCTGATCAATTTTGCACCAAAAAAATTCCTCTGATAATTCCTCCTAACATTGTTTCTTACTGAGATAATAAGTTTTCTTTTAAATATGGAAAATGCACATATCTTGTTTTAGCACTTCGCTGGAGAATTAATAATAGATCCGATAAAATAACGAAAAAAGGTGGAGTAAGAAGATCATGAAATATTAATTATTTACACGTCCAACGAATTCAGTGCGAATGACTTCTGGTACTCAGCACCTCACCCTCTACATCTCATTCTCAATATAGTACTAATTTTTCTCTATCATTATTATTCCATTATTTATGCATTATCGTATAGCATTACCCAGTGACAGCAACGATCAAGCATGCAAAATCATACGAAATAGATTCGAAATTGTCACGAAATTATTCATTACATTAATTTCCTCATCACTTTAAAAATCTCTCGTATTCTCTGAATAGATAAATAACATCTCGATTGTTATCCATTTTGTTTTCACCCTTGATTATTTACAATTATTCCCTCATCCTCATCTCTCTTTACGTGTAAAAGACATTCAAATCCTTATAGTCATTTTTTCCTCAAAATAATTATCATCTTCACGGTTTCAGACTTCTTTTATTGATTCCCATGAACAAACATTTTTTTTTTAATTTTTTTTTCTTAGAGCCACTTTTAGAGGGAAAATTATGGATAATTTAACGAAGAAGATAAATTAATAGACGAGCCCATTAACAATCAGGAGGTGTCATGTTGGATTTCTCCTATTCAGATATTATAGTAGCGTTTTGTAATATCAACAACTACGCATTAAGTAAAATAGATTTTTTTTTTATTCTGCGAGGACAAATAAATGTCTCGTGTCACATTTACATGTCAATGGAATGATTCGTCATCGTTATAAAATTATCGATCACTAGTTGTGGGGTCTAATTTTTTTACTTTTTCTTTTATTCTTCTCTCGGTGGTGGTTGTTTATGGCACAAATGGTCAGCTCAATTATCATCTGATATTAATCCTGGAGTCGGTGGGTTTTTCGGTGACTAATTAATTATTCACATGCATCTATATATTTTCTTTTTTTTTTTTAATAATTGGTTGCAGTGAAGAACTTAATTTTTCAGGTAGACTAGACGCTAGTGACCTAAAATTATTAGTTTTCTGCATTGAACGAATGAAATGTCGATGAGGAGAACATAATTGGGTTGAAATGCTCGGTTTATTAAAAAATATCATTGAATTGAGAATGTTCTGACACAATTTCAATTGGTAATCCATAATTTTACAATTTTTGTTTCAACAATGGAGGCATTCGTCCTCGTGTGTTCCCCGGGTTAGGATCGAAATCAAGAGGATAAGATTTTTTTTTTTCAAGTTCATTATCTACTTCAATGGATAAAATGGTTTTATGAGAACCAGGAGTACTCTCCTTCGATCAGAAAACGATCACAGTTCTTCTTTATTGGGGTATTGTCTACCAAATCATTTCCTGCTTTGTCCTCAGAATGAGAAAGAATTTGCAATCACTGCACGCCACTTGCACCATTGAGTCACGGAATATGGCAGTTTGACGTTTTCTTTAGCCAGGGTTATTATGTAATTAACTATGTAATTGTTCGAGATATTTCACAGCACATGAATTATCAATATCATGCGATCTTACAGTTTTTCCTAATGTTTTTTTTACCTCTCGAGATTTGTTTTCCGATTTTTTAGTATTTAAAATTTAATTAATCAAGAACTATAATTGAATGACAACAGTGGCAGAATTATTATTTTCTTAATATGCAGAAAAATTCACTCAACATTCATAAGATAACTCCGTGATGGAGTCGTAAAATTTGAGAGATGTAATTGATTGATAATTATTGTATTGTCTCGGTAATGAGTTATTCAAGAGAAAAATTTTCAAGGATTTTTCTGTGGATGATTTCTTCAGCAACAAAAAATATCTCCTGTTAATTTCTCAAAAAATCAATCATTTTCGAGTAAATTTCGTATTTTGTCTACTAACTTTTACAACTCCACTACAGAATTGAAATACTAAACACCAAATTTATCGAGCACAAGTCATTTCGTTGAATTCACCTATAATATTTGTCGAAAGTCATCAATTCAAGTAATCTCACAACTTCACTCGACAATTCTCACTCTAGACACCAAATTTCTTCAAATGCAATTTATTTAATCAAAATTATGTAGAATATCATCGAGTTCATTTCGAAATTATGCGGCAAAATTCATTCAAAGTACTCGAGAAACCGTTCACCAATGAAATTACGAACTCCAGTAGAACTAATCCATTCAGAAAAGTCAAAAGACTATTTGCAGTGAATTGCTTCAACTGCACGTTCACCAAATCAAATTCAAACAATCAACCCCAAGTTCTTAAAGTACAACTAATTTTGTGCGTTAAACAAATACAAACTGAATGCTCTTAAATGCTCAAATATACTCTCCACAATTATCAAATAACAAAATAATATTCTTTATTAAAGTTCATTTGTGCTACGAATGCATTTGTATAAAAGAACAATACGAAATCAGTGCGACGACTTAATAAAAAATAATACAATTCTCTTGTTATTGAAGACAATGACAGGACACTCAGTCGAATAATTATTATCATGATCACATGATTTGCAAATGAATTGAAAGATTTCATTCAATTAAATCTTTATCTCAGTAATAATTAATGTCATGGTAGATTAAAATTCAAGATCATCAATTAAATTCAATAATTGCAATGAAAAATATCTAGTTTCAATTATAGTTATTGAGTAAAAATCGAACAAGATTACCATTATTTCAGCAAATATTATCTTTGGTATCGTAGCACTGTCATTAAATGCATCCACCTTACGTCAAATTAATTCAATAACAAATTTTCCGAGATTTAATTAATCATCAGCCACAATAAAAAATAGTTATACAATACTTCAACCGATAAATCAATAAAAACAAAAAAAAATCCAGTTAATTACAGAATTTTCAAAATAAATTGTCCACTTTGGAGACAATTAATTTGTCATTATTCGCAGTTAATTTTCCTACACTTCCTGAGGAAGTCTTGACATTCATTCATTACGACACTTAAACTTTACGTTGAGAAAATAATTTGTTTTCATTTCTTTTCTTCTTATAATATTCAAGCAAAAATTGTTGGATTTGTCACTTCTTAATTACTGCTCATCGTGAACTTTTATAACGAACGCAATGTTTTCTTTTTATTTCCCGCAATCCAATTGCTACTTTAACTTATGGAATAATCGAGTTCCACTGGTAAATAAAAAAAAAACCCAGAATTGTTTTTTTTTATTGAACTATCACCTTCATCCACGTTTTAATATCTCTTTGTCATGGATTTTTGTTTTTTTTTTCATCACATTAAATCGTACATTTTTATTTAGTTACAATAACGAAAGAAAGATCATGAGTTTGTTTTCACAGCATTAAAATTTTTCATATATCAATGCATCCCTCTCTATTTTTCTTTTCAGTTCCTACGAAATACAGAAGTACAGGAGATTTGCAATTCACGTTATTAGGCGAGGACTGTGAAGACCCTCGACCTGAGTATCAATTGGTGGGCAATGCTGAGTGTCTGGTGGACCCCAGTCATGTAAGTTTCCACTATTTGCTAATCTGTGGGTTAAACGATGAGCTATAGAGAAGCCACCGCTACCCTCGAGTTGTGTTAGCACAATTATTACTTGTCTGGAAAAAAAAATTATTAGTTTTAATGGAAGGAATTATTCTAGGGAAACGAATAGGTTCATTCGAAATCTTAAAGACCATTTTTTCGTGAAAAGTTTAGCAGAAAGAAAGACGTATCTCGAATCTGATAAATTCTCGATTGAATAATTGTTTCCAAATGATCACCAAATTTCATTCAATCCTATTTCAATTAATTAATTCACCTTTTGGATGGTCAGTTCATTTTTAATTAATTAATGTCCTCGAAAGTGAAATACGTCTTTTTTTCTCCTAAATATCAAAACCTAAATGACAAATCCAGATAAAATCAGTAAATTTACCGATGCAACGGTGGAACGCTATCGGCGGTGCGCAATTGACCCCTCGTCGAGACAACATTGTAGCTCTCGTGACAATCGCATTTAACGTGAATCCATTTATTGACGTGACGATTTTCAACCATCACAACTAACCCTGCCCATCCTTTGGTCAAATAGTAGGCTGTCATGCCTTCTCTCCCCTGCGATGAGAAAAAAAAATTAAACATCAGTTTAATTTATTTACCCTCCACAAATCCCCCCATAGTTATCAGATAATAGAATAACATTGGTACTGCGGAAATTAATACGTTTGTATCTTGTGTTGACGTACTACTCGTTATTCATCGTCAGATCATTTCAGTTAATCTCTAGACCACATAGATAAACGTTTATGAGGGTTAATTGGCTCTTAATAAAAATGGAATGACGACGATCGGCGTGGGGTCTTTTAATGAGCAACATGAACTTTTTCAATTGACGGTCAAGATATTTTCCGGCTTCAGTATCGTTACAAAACTTACTGAGAAAAAAATTGATCATAAATCGTAAATGACAATTTCATAGACAATTTTATTGGTTTTCTCTTGATTTTTGTCTGCTCAATGTTTCTCCCAAAAAAAATTGCACATTAGTTGCACAATTTTTATTAAAAAATGTAAAAATCCAGTCAATTTTTTTACTAAATCTTTACTAATATTTAAACTCACCTCATGCCGTTGTCCCTTCGCCAACGTTAGACTGATGATAGCATCGGCAAGTACAAAAGCAGGTGGAGAAATTTGCTCCACGAGCAATCGTTTCGAACTATGAATAGCGAGAACATATTCAGGATAACTAGAAGTATCTTCCATTCCCGTGTGCCAATGATTGAACGCCAGACAAACAACAATATACAAATCCCTCTCCAGCATCTTGTGACAGCCAACAAATCCCCGAACCTGTCGTTTGCTGTGCTCCACAAGTCTCCCAACCTCGGGTGCAGCTGGCGATCTAGTTCTGAATACAACAACACAGAGATCCAGTTGTGATCGTTGAGACTTCTCCGAGTTCCTCTGGCCTTCTTGAAACAATGTGAATTCTGTTTCCGTGGGTTCGAGAACAGTCAGAAGAACACATGACAGATGTCTCAACGACGACAATGGAGGAAGAGTCCCACGAAGTCTGACCTCACTCCAGCCAACCCTAGTCTTACAGATGTCAATGCAGTCGAAGTACTTGAGTACATCATCAAAAGATATCCAGAAGACACCGTCAGAGGCCCCATGGGGCATCAACATCTCCCTCAATTGAGGTGTCCATATGGGACTGTCATCCGACCAATCTCCCTTCCAGCTGTAATGGCCCCAAGGATTTCTCAGCCTGAGCAGTCTAATTCCCTGGACATCGCGAACATCAAGCACCGAATAGGCGTGCCTCGGTCTCAATCCCTTCCTCTGGTACTCCTCCTCGTCAACTTTCATGTTTCCACCGCCACAACTGGCCCCCATAAGAAACATAGCTTGTCTCGAAGATAATAATTGCGCCCAAATGAGATCCTTATCGAGTTCGTCCTCGCTAGGCAGTGCTGACGGTTGTAAAGGCACACTTTCACAAGGGGCACCAGTTAAAGTGGCTAATCCTTCAATAGCTCTACCAGAGACCAGAGCCTCATAGCAACCATGAATTTTGGCGACAGCTTTCTCAATAAGTGGCACCCACAGCTGTTTTCTCTTCGCTTGAGAGTAGACAAGATGGCCTCTTTTGTCGCAAGGCAGAAGATCATCCACGAGAACAGTTGTCCATTTACCATCCTTGCAGAGTCTGACTTGATACGCACCTTCAGGACATGTCTCCCTCATGACCAAAACTCTCTTGACAAGCTCATCACTCTCAGCTAAAACAGCTAATGCTGACAACAGCCAGCAATTACCCAATACACCCTGCGATATATCCGATGGTAATGGCGTTCTGAAGACCGCCCAAGGCAGTTTTGAATCTACACTAGAGTCGACGTTAATCTGGTGTGGTCTTCTCCACTGAACTACATGATTATCTTTCGTATCGGCAGGGTTATAGTACAATGATTTGGGGGCTGGTGGAAACGAATCATCGACGAAGGGCTCATTAGTTTCCTTACAGTAGCGAACTATTCTCTCCCACTTTTCCAATGCCTCCCGCTCCTCAATGTGCCTTAGATTCTCCATGACAACACTCTCCTGTCGCTGTATTCTGAGGGTACAAGCGCCAGGTTCATTAAGCCTCAGTCTATCCCCAGGTGTTTGAGACAGTGTTTTCGAGCTTTGGCACATCTCGCATGTTCCAGTAGTACTTTTGTTCTCGTAAGTGCACAATTTGCACTGCCACTGAGTTTGTCCAGGCTCTTTAATCCTCGTGTGTCTCTTATCACCGACTGACGTTGGTCCATTTCGTCTCACTGAATTTCTGCTGTGCCTCGGTGTTGCGACCTTAATACTGGCAACACCACTAGATAATCTGGGACTGGAGCTGCGTTGAGCTGAAGGGGTACGATTGTCCCGTGGCACCTCCAAAAAATCAGCCATTGTTTTGCAGGCATTGCAATTCTGAGCAGTTAAGGGATTCCTCAGTGTACAAGATGGGCACACCCAGCTCTCACCTTTTCTCAATGTTGGATCCTCCAGGTGGGAGACACTTCGCAATTTTGATCCGCCACAGGCCTCGCACGTTGTCCTTGTCGATGCATTCAATAGGGTACACTTTCGGCACGTCCATGCTGGTGTTGATACCTCAATTTGATCATCAAGATCTGACTCGGCGGTAGCCAGTGTTGCTCTTGGTATATATCTAACACTGTCTCTGGATACAACAATGGGTGATTGAACTTTACCCCTTGCACTAACACCGTCCTTGGTAACAGTTATCAAACTTGGCTGCAATAATGACGGTGGTGTTCTCAATGAACTACATATATCGCAACCAGTTGACCACAGTGGATTGTAAGCGTATGAACACTTACGACATGTCCACATGCGTTTAAGAGGACTTGTGCCAGGTGTATCAACAGGACTTGTTGATTCACTGTGTGCACGTGTTACATTTAGTGCCAATTTACTGCTCTGTTTCTTCGGCAATGGTGGTGGAGTATCGGGGTCACTTATACCAATGTACGAGTACTTAGGCCTAGAATTAAAACCAACCGAGTGAGGCGGTACCGCTGGTGGCTCATTATCATTTAAACTTCGTCGATTGACTGATTTTTTTTGCATCGAACTACCAACATTCTCCACCTCTGAGAATGATCGTCTGTAGGACAGTGGACCAGCTGATGAGAGTTGACGTGGCTCCCATGAGGGTACACTTATAACAACGCCACTGCATGGGGCTGGACTTCTTGGTGCTTCGCACGCCTCGCACTGCTCCAATTCCGGTGCATTGTCGAGGGTGCAATTATCACAGCTCCAGAGTATATCGTCTGTATTGTTGTGCGACTCGGAGACGATCAGGCTCGTTGGTCGCTGTATGTCGTGCACATCGCCACTGATTTTCTGAACAACTGAACCATTTGACAGTGACCGACTCACCTTGGATTTGACGCGCTCGTAAACCGAGGGACTGTGACGTTTTGGTGAACGCTGGGATGTATCAGATGTATCACCAAATGATAATACACCTGGTTCCATCGTATCAA
The DNA here is from genome assembly GCA_030522865.1 of Psyttalia lounsburyi. Taxonomy (NCBI): domain Eukaryota; kingdom Metazoa; phylum Arthropoda; class Insecta; order Hymenoptera; family Braconidae; genus Psyttalia; species Psyttalia lounsburyi. Next base: position 14,215 of record JAPYZN010001280.1, read on the forward strand.
TTTGAACCAATTGCCAGTCCTCGCGGTGGCTTTGTACTCGTTCACCACGATTGATACCACTCAATTGAGCCATTCCCAGATCGCGATCCAGTACAGCTGCTGAGCCGAGATTGGCACAGCCAATGTCAAGTACACGTGACACTAGGCCAGATGCCACTGTTGCAGCCAGATCAACTTTTGTCTCCTGTTTATTGTGAAGTTTGAGGGCTTTCAATTTTTTCCCACGTCTTACGCCTATCAGATTACCATTTGTTTGGGCTATTGTTGAACTTGCACCGCAAGCTGTGCAAATGGGTGTTGCACTGCAACAATTTGTCTGCAGGCAACGGATGCAAGTCCATCGGGTCACTAGGAGGGGAAGGGAGGGTGATCTCTTTGGACAATTGTGCTTTGTTGAGGCCCCTGACCACGAACCGCGACGATGACTTTTTTGGTGGTCAAAGGATGATACTGTTTCGTTTATCTTCCCACTAGAAAATTCCAAGTTATCTATTAGAATGATAAGGTAATGGCAGTGGGAGAGGATATTTTGTCAGTTGTCTTTTTGCAATTATTGTGAATGGCTTTCTGGGCTCGGTAGATTCTCCAGATCATCCATAGCATTCTATTGTTTGTTTACTCTCTACATTTTTCAGGTCGAATTAGGCAAATTGAGGATTCGAAAGGGTCCAACATGTTTATATAACCGAAAGAAAACAATAACGTTCTTCTGTAAATTGGTGGAGTAGCAATCGCGAGTCGTGTTAACGTTAAAAAATCTTCAAACCATATCGGTCACTCCACAAAAACCCTTTTCTCATAAAAATTGATACGAAAAAATTCACATTAATCTGAGAGGGATGACAAATGACTCTACACTTATTCAATGAATTTTCCATTTTTTCCAAATTTTAATAATGGCAGAGATCCTAATTTGAAAAGCGTACAATAAAAAAACTGAGCGTAAAACACAATCAATACAAAATATGTTATGAAATTACCCAGAACCAGGGAAGGAAGTGCGTTCGTTGTTTTGCCCATTGACACTGTCGATTGTATCAAAATAAACATAATCCCTCGTTGATAATGGATCATTTGAGCTCTGTCTTGGTGGTGGGGTTGGTGGCTGTGAGTCCGTTGATGATGACAAAGAACTGGACGGTGATTGTTCTGTCTGCGTTATGCTGACACAACTTGTACATACAATCGTCTTAATATCATTGACATTATTAACATTATTACTATTGATATTGTTCACAAATTGGGCGCAGGCCTCGCAACGCATTGCCGTTTTGTCATTTTTATTAACGGCATGCATATCCATAATATGTGAGTAATTATGATCATTGCTCCAAGTTGATTGATCATATGCATCACGGGTATCAGATGCCCGTGTGCTTGGCCGCTTTGGCCTGGCCCCTTTCTGTTTACCCGCCACCCTCACCAGACAATTACGAGTCAGTGTTGTCGACAGTTCCACTTGTAGCGGCCTGTCGACCGCATACTTCTCACCATCTTTGTCAATAGTATTACACGCTTTAACGTCATATGATTGTGAGCGGCCATCTTGCTCCAGGGCACGAGGAGACAAATGTAATAACCGTTCTACAACTGACACCTCACGAACTTTATACCAATGAATGAACTAGTTATTGCCTGGGGCTTATTTATTATCGGCTTAACGACATTTATCAAAAATTATTATTTTTTTTTTATCATTAATTATTGGGGAGATTGACCACCAGCTGATGTTACCGAACTATAATTTCGTATTACCACACACAATTTTTTTTATAATTACCTCATCGATTTATTGATAACAAGGGCATTATCACAATGGACTTTGCAATGGAACACTTTTGTTGGAGTTAGACCTGGGATATTTGTTGAGTTACTATCTTGTTTTTTTTTTTATTTTGTTACTATTTATTTATTATTGCCACCTAGCTTCTTCGTTGCGATGCCGTTGTGTTGACTACGCGAATGTAATACACAGGGACGTAGCAATTGCACGTGAATCATTGGCGCTGTCGTCGGGGGGCGACTCAATACCCGCCAAAAAAAATTTTTTACGGCTTTTTAGGGTGAATTGTCCGTTGCAATGGTCGGATCGGAAACTGTCAAGCGCGAGGATATCGTGGAAATAATCTTTGAGGGGAAATCAGATTGGTATTACTACTGGGAGGGGATCGAGTCATGATTAGTGCAGTCAGGGAATTGCTCCACTGTCCGTGAAAAAAAAATTGTACTCGTGGACGCCGTCGCCATCTGGATTGGTTGGTGGTTTCTATTGAATCTCAGTTCCTATAACGATTATGGCACAGCACGACCATCTGTCCCTGTGGCGCAGAGGATAGCGCGTTGGACTTCTAATCCAAAGGTCGTGGGTTCGATCCCCACCAGGGATGTCAATCAGGAGGAGACAGCATATCTCTTCTTTTTTTAATTATAATTATAAATTACGGTTTTCGGGGATTACTGGTGGGTTTGGTGAGATAATGAGGCTTTGACATCCTTTGGAATCCGAATTTTCAAAGAGATTTTGGGTTTCGTACCTCCACAAATTCGTACAAGTAAATCTGAATGATTTTTCACCAGTTTTTCGAAAATGTAGGTCCCCATAATTACGTATATTTCGTTTAGAAATTTCGTCATTGCACAAATAGTTGGCTGAACGTACTTTCCCCAATCACAATAATTTCTGTTGTACATTTTAATAGTTCTCTACTGGACCTGAATCTGTATTAAGAGCTGCTAATCTTTCGCTAGGTGTACGCAACCTGCAATAAAATCATTTACCCCGACCCTCAATATCTCTACTTCTCCTTCGCCCATTAATCATCGAATTACTCGCATTCTATCGGCACCACCTAACTTATAAGGGAAACATCAGCACTTCTTACATTTTTTTTACCGCTATTAGCCAGTTATTTATAACTTTCAATTAATTTAGCAACAAAAAATTGTCAAAACTCAGAAAAGTATGAAAATTAAGAAAGAAAAGAGTATTAATTGATAATCTTGAGAGCCGCTAATGGGCCATATGTTTATCAAAATATTAAAAATCCATAAAAGTTTTTCAATCCTAGGGACAAATGTGAACAAAGACCCCCCAAAATAATTTCCAAAAAAGTTTTGTAACTCCCAGAAAAATCAATATTTTCAACTGGAGTTTTATCGCACTTTAAATACACTCGTCGAGGAATGGCCAGTATGTCGAACGAATGTATATTTACGTGAAATTTAGACGATATCGAGCGAAGGAACATCAAAACAAAAGGTGTCAGAGGTTGACCTTGACAAGTGGGCGCGATCACCGGGTTTCGGCTGTTTGTGACTCAGTGTCGTGGGGAACGAGTGATAGACGGTCGAGATCCTGTGTATCTGAGAATTGTGCGAAGAAAACGGTTAAAAAAAATGAAATTTCATGGATAGTATACCAGTAATATCGAGGACAGCGACACTGAATTTGAGTTGGGGATGAAAGAACCAGTAAATTTCCAGTTTCGCGGAAAATTCCGGAATATTCCAGAAATTTGAGAAGTATAAAAATGAAAATTCCTCAATGTCCTTAAATTTCCAAAGGAGTATAAATATTTAGTACCGAGTTACATTAAATATTAGTAAATATTTATATTAATAAATATTAGTAATATTATTAAATATTAGTAATATTTATTTTATATATTTAATATATTAGTAATATTAGTAATATTCAGTAAAATCTGAATTTTCATGAATTTTTTTCCCTGAGATTATATTCAGTGTCATTGTCCTGAAAATTTAGGAATACCTTCCACCGAATTTTCTGAATTTGTATTAATTTTCAGGGTCAAATGAATCTGAAATTTCCAGGTCTCAATGATTCTGCATCACAATCATGAATTTTCAGTGATAAAATTCCTTAAAATTGCAGTGAAAATTAAATGTGATAAAAATTTACGAGAAGTCTACTGGAAAATTCAGACAAAACTTTTCGCCTAAAGAAGCTCTCCACAAAATTTCAGGAAAATCGAAGGGTCCTTCTTGACATTTACCAAACTTTTTAACAGTGACCACCTAAAACTTAATTTTGAAATTTGTGCGGGCTCATGGTGAGACCCTAGTGTCACCCTCCTCATCAAAGCGATTGGTCTGACAATTTGACCCACACGTGAAGATTATTCCTCATAAAAAGATTTTTCATCATTTTTTTGCCAACATAAAGGTCGGAGGAGTTGAGCCGGATAGCTGTTGGAAGGATCCTTGATGATCATTTTCGACATCATCTCTGTGTTATCCCTTGCCGGTTTCTGTGTCAACATGTGTTGTCTTTCGGACAAGGTACCACCACCTCCTCACCGTTGGTCCCGGGTCACGCAAGGAGCATTGAGGTAAGAGATGTTCTAGAGCCCGTAACTTTCGACATAATCATTTCCGACAATCCCTGCTGGTGACATTTGCAATGCAATGCAATTGACAATCGTATAATAGACCCCAAATATTTAAAAAATAATGTGGAGGGGCGGGGGGGCTAACTTAACGTTTAGCAAAATAATTAACATGCAAGGGTAGCCTCGTCAAAATTTACTTCAGTCACAATTTTAATTAAGTGAGTATACATCGGTACTTCATGTCTTTATACAATTCGCTAAATCGTTTGTTGAACGGAAAACTACTTTAATTGCTTATTTTTATTTAAAAGTCCGGTTTTATCCAATTGTATAAATATATTTGTTGCCAGTCCGTATAATATATTGACTATTCCGTCGCGGAATATTTTTTCGTAGAGTTTGATTTTCATTTTCATTTTGCTAGCACTCTTTGAATTTTCCTGGCTTGAAAATACTCAAAGACGTTCTG
>JAPYZN010001281.1:0-17576 GCA_030522865.1 Psyttalia lounsburyi
GTAAAGTCACAATTCCCTCCCGCGCAGCGGGAGGGAAGTGTGTACTTTGCTCCCGCCGGGGAGAAAAGTTACTTTTCCGACACAGCGTGATGAAAAAAACTAATGTTTGTTTGCATGTGGGTCGATAATTTTCAGTTTGTGTGATTAGCTCAGGCTCACGCACGCGAGAATTTTGTTTGACGAAATATACAATTTCACTGTTAAAATCGTGGGACAACGTGCTGGACGCTAGTAAACGTGGAATTAATGTATTCATTCATATTTTTCTTTTCGATTCGGATCCCCTTCGGAACACTACCATTCCATCTGTTAAAAAATCGATAGGGAAGTGGTAAATAAAAAGAGATAAGTTCAAAATATTTTTCTATCGAGGTTTACGGGGGCTTTTCAAAAGACCCTTTTCCGATGGGAACTACGTCGATGTCAAGAGTAGTCTATTGATATTTTCTAATTTTTATTTTTATTTTTTAAACTATTAGTTTTGAGGGCGTTCGAATGGTAATGGGTAAGGAGTTTTGGACTTGTCTGCTTGTATCACTTCGCTTCAGACCCAACTCTATTTTCTGTGGCATTTTCGTGATGAAATGTTCCTTTTAATAATTAATTCAATTTGTACAATTTACGAGGAAAGTACAAGACGGGCGAATAACGTGAAAACAACTGAAACGCTGTTCATTAATAATTGTTTCGGCCATAAATACGAAACACGCTGTACAATTATATAAATAAAGATAACATAAATAAACATTGACAATTATTTGCGTTCTAAAACTAATCTCTACTATTGTGAGTATAAACTTCTCCTACTGAGATCTAAATAATATCTGAATGACAGGATTAAAGAGAATTTTTTTTCTTATGAAAAAATGGTGTGTCCAAATTAATTCTTTGAAATTTATAAATTGGAAGATAATTACAAAAATATATATATAGTACTCTGATAATCAACTAATTGAATTCTCTACAATTATCGCTGATTTTTTATTATTTACAATATCCATTATCTACAATATCCATTTACATAATAGATCTTTTAATAGAAAAAAATGGGGAAAAAACCAATTGAGTTGCCTGATGAGTTATTTCGTCATTTGTTGCAACGGTAAATCGAGAAAAAAAAATAATATCAAATGAAGTACACTAGATGAAAAAAAATCTAAAGCCCCAGGGGTTCTCGGTCGAGTGCTTACGCCCCTGATGCCAAAAGTCAGGAAGAAGGGAGGTGCAACTGGGGCTAAGTGGCCCGCCATGTTTTTCACCAAGTGGGGTGTGTAGAAAAGGCCGGGGTGAAAATATTATCTCTCGGGATATGCAGGTAATAATAATCAGCCTAATTCCTTTAATAATCTCTTTATAAACTTCCCAACATCATCGTAATGTCTGAATAGTTTGTGGTGGATAAATGGAGATGAAATTATTTCGCAACGTTTTTGTGTAAATCCCAGATTCATTCTACCTATGGTAGTAAGCACGAGTCTCTATGACTCAGTCCAAAACGCAATCGACAATAAAGGTTATTTGCATTGTCCACTGGCCCTGGGAGCCTCTACTCCAGTGACTTTGAGAGGGATTGAATGGGTTTTCGGACAACGAGAGACGTTGTAAGAACGTTTGGATACCTTATCGGTGGGCTGTGACGTGGGTTCTTAATGTATATGTGTTAACTTGGATTTTTTCTTTTCGGACTCTTGACGGATGATGAGTGCGATTGTCTGTTCAAGGATACTGGTCACAATTGCATCATACTTTGTGATTTATTTAGGCTCTTGTCAGCCCTAGATATGCGAATGGCTTTCATTCGGGATTATAATCCAGTGGGCTTTACTTATTCCAGCGGTAGGTTCATGATGACTCCTTGGAATATGTTGAGAAAGTCTTGCTAAAAAAAAATAAGTATTTTGGAGGTGTTGATGCGTAATTGCTAATTGCTGCATCGGTGGGAGAGTGGCGAAATAATCGCGGAGGCATATGACATCTACATAATTGCAGATTTATCCGTCGAGATAGCCTCTCGATTTATCATTCCGAGTGATTTATGCTGAATAATATACAAAATAATACACCGAATAGGTTTCGGAACTCTCAGAACAATATTTGAGCTCAAAAATTATCGGCGAAATATTTTATACTCATCTTTGACAGGACGGCAAGGACAATGCAGAAAATTCCTCGCAACTTTTTGAGCTTCGTACATATCAGCTAAAATGAACAAATTAAGTTTTCTGCTTTTCTTTGTTGGATAATCAATTGCTTACTTACTGTTATAGAGTCAACATGGGAAGAAGAGAATCTTTTTCCTTCACTAAGACCTGCTATCCTCTCAACGACGACGCATCCTCCACCGGGGTACCTCAACCAATGTTACACTGATTCCGATGGAACACCGATAATTTAAGGCATTAGGAACTCACACGGCAATTTTTTTTTGATGAGTGAATCATTTTCTCATCAAAAGTAAGATTTCTTTTCGTAGCAGTCGAGTATCCTTAGGAATTTTCAATTGGGTTACCGGTAATAAGGTGGTGGACACACTGGAGTCGAATCATTTTTTAATAAGGACAATAAAATAATAATTATTAGGTAAGTTTATTGAAGAGATTCACCACTCGATTTATTCATGGTTATTTTTCATTCAACGAGTTGAATGTCGTTTTTACGAAGTCCATAATAATTTATTATTTATAATATTGGAGATGAGGAGATTGAGGAAAACTTTCAGAAATAATTTGTCGACCGTGTCCAATTCTTGCTTTTCACTTGAAAATTGAGGAAAATAATTCATTCAAAGTTCATTTGATTCTGCAGAGATCATGAAACATTGATTTAACCATTCGTTCATTATTATGGAAATGAAAACTGTCGTAAAAAAATCAATTGCAACAAATTCTCTCATGTTTTGATGAAAATTCACTAGTCAGTCCTCTTTACTTTAATAATTCAATGTGAATTAATTATTGTACAGAGGAGAGATGTTCACCCCGGTACTAGCGGCGCTAACAAGAGTGCAAGAGTCCTGGTGGTTGCCCAAAGACTTGGAATGAGGAATCCGGCACTTCGTCTCGTCGGGATAGCGTCGTCCCCCGGTGGCGGCGGGGTGTTTGGTAATCGGGCCGAGGAGGAGTTGCGCCTTTGGCTTGAATCACGCTTGGATGCATTGGGCATTGACCCAGTTGCTTACTCGCGTTTTGTTCTTAGCCTGTTGCGCCGCCCCAACTCGGCCCTGTCTCCATCCCTCAATCCTGGAGGACGACGTAACCGGGTACGCACCAGGGTGAAATTGCCGCTGCAGAGCGAGCGAGAGCAAAGACGCGCTGTCGTACAATGTCTAACCAACGCAGCTGATCAGGTAAGAGTTAGAGTGTCAGAAATTGCCTAAAATGATAATTAAATTTGAAAAAAATAAAAAAATAAAATAAAATAAAAAAAATTGATAAACGAAAATGGCTGAAAGTTTTATCCAGGACTGGGGATATCAAGGGAGAGCCTTGAGCTTTTATTTTTATAATCTCTGCAAAGACTACAATTTTTTGGTTGCATAAATCCGATAAATAAATTATGACAGTTCTCCATACGACGTTCTCAATCATTCACGAATTTATGAAGAATTGAGGTGTGCTCATTGAAATAAATTTTTGTAAACGGCTATAACACTCCTCTCATTAAATTTGTTTAATTCTGTGGCTCAGGAGTTCTCATCCACCGCGTTCCCTTCGCGAATGCTGCGATAATTTGTTATCAAAGGCGTTATCAAAATGTTTTTAATAACGTCCTCTTTTAATTTCTTTGAAATAGTTCAAATTGTTTATTTTACATACTATAAATATAATTGGTGGGGTTGACTTGAACGGATATCATTTCAATTTTGGCTACCTAGGTTGCCCCAATTTATTTCATCCTGGTAATTTAGGCGACTCAACTGACATGAGTAATTACCCAACATTTTATGGCCTATTAAAGACTGGGTGATTTTTCAACGACGACATGTTAAAACGTGCCTTAATAATAGCTTCTGAAATTACTCATTAGTGAGGGCTGTAATACCTTAATATCAGTGGTCGTATCGTTAGATTCGAGGGGTGAAAATTTCAGTCATAGAAAACTCATTAGACTTGGCGGTAACGTCAATAGTGGATTTTTCGAAACCGCCTAATGTCCAACGTATTTAAAATTTTTTTTTCTTTATCCCCACTTATTACACGGAGGGAACAAAATACTTTTGACAAAGAACGTTAGAATGAAATGTTTCTTGATGAAAATAAAATACTAGCTACACCCCAACTACATCAGATTATAGGAAGGACATAATTTCTTGTCTTGAGAAAACTTAAAGATTTTCTTGGATCGCCAAAAAATGTTATTCCATTGAAGTTTTTCTTCTTCAACTCTAACAATTACATTATTCATCAGGAGATTTTATGATTTGACAGAAGAATGTTTTTTCTCTCAGTGCAGTTATCTCGCTTCCATGACACAAAAAAAAATGGTGACTTATTCATTACTAAAATCCTTCATATTTACCCCCAAAACCAAGCAGAAATGCGGAGTAGAGTCATTGGTCGACGAATTGTGCGCTAAACTGAGAGATCTCGAGGGGGGTGAGACTAACGACGATAAGGACGAAGGCAGAAAACTCGAGGATGAAACAAAATCAACTACTTTTGAGTCCTTAACGCCCCGTGACAGAGCACTCAGATACTACGCCGCATTTCCAGCGCTCCAGCCTGCTACCCCGAAAAAAACAATTTATAAAAAGGACAAAAACTTGGCCACCATCAACAACAATAACAACAATCGAACCATCGGTGTCAACGCAAACACCAATAAGAAAAACAACAATAAGAATAGCATTAACACTACTTCAAATAATAAAACGTGGCACAAAAAAACTAAAATGTCTATTGTAAGTACAAACTTTAAACTTCATTGATAATTTACTAATCATTGCAAGTAGTAAATGTAGTAACCCGACAGTTTATTTGTAATTAATTACTCATCTACAACAGTATAGTTGGCATGTGTCGACTGGGGAAATATATTTCGTTGACACTTCAAAAAATTGTTGGCTGACAAAGCTAATTACATTGTGGAGGAATCATTTTTTTCTTTTGACCTTTCGCGTTGTACCTAGCGCATGGTAGACATTACCGGGAATGGTAACGGTGCCGAGGGAACACGGGGGGTCTCGTGGACCCTTTTTTCTCCTTTTCTTATCAGGCCCCAAATTTATAATCACTTAAACAATCGATGTGTCACGCTAAAGTCAATGGGTATTTGGTCATTTATTTTGGAATGACTCAACCCTTATGAGATTACCGTTTCTTTCAAGAAGAAAATATGTTTTCTTCTAATTATGCCTAATAATTTTTGAGCCCGAGATTGCCAAGTCAGTAGGCGGACGCGCTTCCACTCGGCCACATCTTCTTATCAACAAAGAGACGTTGGTAACTAATATATTGGTTATGGCAAAATTTTTGTGACAAAATTTCATTTCTGGGGATTTCTCCCCGAGTTGTTGGTGGGCAGCATCAGTAGTGATGCTCTTAAAATACCCAGAGACTGGATGATATCGCCGTGTGTTATCAGCCAGCCTCTCCTGGTGAGTGATAACTGGTACAAAATTAGGAGACCTTTTTCTCAGCAGTCAAAATTGACCTATGGAAGAATTGTATCTCATTCTCTTGAACTGTCTCACCACTTCTCCACCGATTTATCTATCGATAAGTGACTTTCATTTATTTTTACAGCAGGCCATGGAATCTCGTCGTACCAATGAAAAGGAATGCTTTGGCTTTGCAAAATCAATGGAACGTGAACGGGAAAAAGAACGCGAACTGGAATTAGACCAGCTGCGTCTGGCCCAGCTCCAGGCAAAATTTGACGAGAGTCTAGAAGCCTTATGGGACAGTGGGCCAGGTAATTCTCAGGACAAGGCATCAATCTGGGCAGCCCCATCGTTGTCAATCCCATCTGGACCACTGTGGCCCGTTGACACTGGTGAATTGCCCCTGATTTTCCCATTCAATGATTCTTCATCATCAACGACATCTTACCAAGAATCCATTATCGATGACTCACCGATTATTCCTTGGGACATTGATTTTTCTGTTGACAAATGCACCGATGAAAAGGCAAAGGATAAGCTGGATTACAATTTAAATTGGTCGGATTACGTTGGCGATGGCCCCTGGTGCTGGAGAATGAGCAAAACTTTGGGTGGCAGTCCTCAAAAAGACGACTGTTTCTTCACTTTTCCATCTTGCAAAACACCAACAACAATTGGCAAAGAAACGACCCTACATCCTGAGGTAAACAGCCTGCAGAATGTTGTTGTTGTTGTTAATGCCGATAATGATGATCATGGCGATGACGATGATGATGACGACGGTGACGATGCTGATGTTGATGATGAACGTGATGATAATGATGATAACGATAATGATGGCGATGATAATGAGGATTTATTGACATCTGCACGTACACATTTTTGTCCAATCAAGGATGATGACAACTGGGCTGATGGTACAACATTTCCAGTTAATAATAATTTCGAGAGAGTTGCGTACAGACGATCAGAGTCTGGGAATTTGTTATATCTTCCTGGAGGTGAGAGCCCTTACATGGAGTACAGGGACGATACTGGAGCGCCACAGGTCCCTGGTTTGACTCTCAAATTTCGTATACGTCAGTGCGACAAGTCTATTCAGACCGATCCTATTAGATCGCCAATCAAGAGGAGAATTTTGGCTGAGGAGGATCATTTTTATTATTCTTCGGTTGATACTGACGATATTCTTACTCAGGAGGTCGATGGAGTGGGAAAAGGCTCTTTCATGCCGGGGCAACTTGGGTGGACGCAGCCGAGTGTATCGTTACTTAACGACAGAAAAAGGTTAAAGTCATTTTAAAATTAATTTTTGCTTTTCCTTTTGCGGTGGCACCTCGGAATTATCGGATTTGAGGCCCGAGTGGACCCCGAGCCGAACGTTATCTAAATCTTTTTGTCTTGAATTTTTTTACAATAATAACAATAATATAAAAAAACGATAACGTTCGGCTGGGGGTACGGTCGGGCCTTAAGTTCCAATTTTGTAGTTCAATGGAGATAATTTTACTTTTGAGTAATAAAATTGATAGACATAAAAAGGGATATCATCGATAACACATAAAATACTGTTCATAGGATAAAGAGTCTGAAGATTATGCGTTTATAATCAATTCATGAGCTCTATTTGAGTGATAAATTACTATCAATGAATGATTCCATTGCAGGAGGCACAGTAGCAGCTTTAAATGTCGGCCGCTGGCAGCTTTGCGCCCGTTGACACTGTGAACTGGCTGACACAAGCTTCTCAACTAACTGAAGCTCATCGCTCCATCGTTCTTTCGACGAATTATTCAATTGTTATTATTTCGGGTGAAACAATAGTTCCAATCACGTAGTATAACAGATTTTTTTTTTATTCTAACAAAAAGAGGAACATAAATATAATGTCGAAAGGAAACCAAACAGGGGGGTCCCCCTTGGCATGTGGAATTTGTTATGCATGAACCCAAGGAGGAACCGCTAGCCCTCTTGTTGTAAGTAAAAACCAAATTATATTTAAGCCAAAATAAAAAAAAAAAAACAAAAAAATGAACGTGAAAAAAAAACATAAAAAATCGTGCGATTAATGATGGACATGAGAGAGAGTACCTTCTGAGAAAGTAATTGAAAAAAAATTGTGAATCATCCGAATTTAAGGAAAAGATGGAGGTTGAAAGAAGAAAAAAATAATATACCTCGCGTATCTTGTTTAACCGTAGAGGTTGAAAAAAAAAAAACAGTACAGTCAAACCTAAAGTGTTTTACTCTTCTGAAATAGTTGCAGATTATGGGTTTCTATGGGTTCCCATTGTAAAATTATTGATTGCTCTATAAAAACAATAGAAACCGAATTTTTCCGAATGTAAAGAAAAATTTAGTTGGACAGTACAGTTGTGTATTAATGTTCGTAAGCAAAATGTGTAAAATACAAGTTCCGGCTGTTTACGAATTTAAATCTTCGACTGTACAAAGAGTTTTCACTCTTTTTTCGTTTATTTGTAACAATTAATTTATGGTTTCTATATAAATTATATATTTTTTTTTTCGTAAGAAAAAGGAATACTCTGTAAGTGAAAGAACGAAAATGGGGGAGAAGTCATTTAAATTCATTAAATCGCTTCCATATTTAAAGTCTTTTTCTTATTTCTGTTTATTCCTTTTTTGGAACCAAAGTATTTATGAATGTACAATAATGCGGAAATTATCGCGTGTTCGCCACTCAGGAATCAATCGACAACCCAAAATTTCGTGATAATGAGCAGATGGAAATAGGAAAAAGCAATAGTATAAAGTTCATTTGGAAATGGAATATATTTAAAAAATTTATACAAAAAACGCGAGGACCGAGTGAGCGATGGAATGGGGAGGGAGGGGACGCAGCTGTTGTGTGGGAGTTGGGAAGCTGTGGAAATCTCTGCTGCTTCTTTTTTCGCATTTTGGGTGATTCCGACTGTCGGCAAGCACACAACTGTTCTCCCTTCTCGCCTTCTTCGAGTTTTTTTCCGCGAAAGGAAATGTCACCGACGCATGGTAAGCATTACAAAACTTTGAAACGGATTGAAACAAAAAAAAATTGCGCATTGGCGAAATTTCAAGGTGGAAGTTTTGTTGGAAGAATCAAGGCACAAAATCTGTGTAAATTCTGTATGCAGAATAGGGAGTGGTGAAAAATAAATGCTACGTGCAGGAAGTAACTGCTGAAATGTGTTCAAAATATTTCTTATGTTTAATTATTTCCCTTGTAATTGTATTTTTTCTACATTGAAAAGAGTAATTCAACTGTCGAATTATTGACTGTAAAATTAAGTCAATTATCGAGAGCTAAAGAAGATAACTCACCCAAACCGAGTCCATTAGATTCCCGAGCAAATATTAGTTCCTCGTAGGAACCCCATAAACTCCCAACAGTCCTTTTTCTGCACTTGCCCAGCTGATGGAGCGAAAAGATGTGCAATGGACGGGGTAAAACAATTATAATTTATTCTACAACGATTTTATTAACTCGTGTACAGTAGAATGACTCAATCATTCGAAATCTCCAAGGAATATATTTCTCAACAATTTCTCGAGCGAAATTAATTACAATTGAACAGTGGATGTTTATTCTGATGAATAATCGCTTTGCAATGAATAATTCTGCATTGCATCTAGCAATGGATTAATCCCCGCAGTTGTATTTAAATAATCATTGGTGACAGAACTAGTGGAGTTTATTATGGTTTTATGAGATTTTTGGTGTGAGATCGCTTCACTTTGCTTTTCCTTGAGCAGCGACAGCAGCAATGGCTGCTTTTACAGTTTCCTCGTCACCCAGAAATTTCATGGAGACAACGGGTTTGAAGTTCTCGTCGAGCTCGTAGACGAAGGGGATACCAGTGGGAAGGTTCAAGCCCATAATCTGGTCGTTACTCATTTCTATTGGAGAAAAAACATTATACGAATGACACTTGAATCTTTTTACATCTTACAATTATATATAATTAATTAATTTGATTAAAGTGAAGTTAATGCATAATTATCTCGATAATCAGTGATCAATTCGTTAAAAAAAAAAACAGATTCCGACATTATAGGAGTCATTTCCTACAAGACAAATGCAAATCAAAATATTTGCCTCAGTTTTCAAGGAAAAAGTTAGAGTTATCTTTCCGTTCCAATGAAAATTCACTTCTCAACCTGTCTCTCATAGTAGTCCTCGAAATACTCACGATCTAAATGTTTAACAATGCCCCTGAGACTATTTCCATGGGCTGCAATGATGATCTTCTTCCCTGCTTTCAACGCAGGAATGATCGTGTCATTCCAATAAGGCAGAGTTCTCTCAATGGTCAGCTTGAGTGACTCGAACATGGGGAATGCCTCCTTCTTGGGTCCATCCTTGTACCTGGCGTCCTCGACAATGGTCTTGTAGTACTTGTGATCAGGCTCCATGGGTGGAGGTGGTGTATCGAAGGATCTCCTCCAGATCTGCACCTGCTCCTCACCATATTTGGCAGCGGTCTCTGCCTTGTTCATACCAGTGAGTCCACCGTAATGGCGCTCGTTCAATCTCCATGTCTTGTGGATGGGAATGTTCTCCTGTCCGATTTCCTTCAAAATCGTTCCCAGGGTCACCTGCGCACGAGTAAGGACTGACGTGTGAGCCTCGTCGAAGGTGTAGCCAGATTCTTTCAGGGCTTTTCCAGCAGCATTGGCTTCATTTTTTCCTTGAAGAGAAGAATCATCCGATTGTGAGGCCATTTCAATTAATTAATCAGACATCAACTGAGATTTCTCATGTATAAACATTAATGGCAAACCACTTGTCCTAAATTTGATGCCTTTTTACGTTTTATTTAAAGATCCCGAAGCAACTTTAACATACTTTTTTGTAAAATGGGAGAAAAGTTATCTGAATATCAATGAAATTATGTTAGACTAGATTGAAAACAAAATTACAACGAGTCATAGTCCCCTGAAATCCATCCAATTAATTCATCGCGATTAACTGAAGACTGCGAATATTAATAATAATTACAACTAAAACATTGAAAGACGTTATTCTTATTTGATTAAGCTGATTTTGTCTTCCAATTGCCGTGACCTAGTCAATAGTCGCTATCAGCTACGACCTTTTGCCCTTGAAGCATGTCAGAATACATGCTTCGACGACCCGAAGCCCTAAGAGCTACATACCTTTATCCGACAATCCAGCATCAAACCAACCGCAGAACAAATTCAGCTGGTTCCACTCACTCTCCCCATGACGAACCATAACAATTCTGTATTTCGCCATTGTTAATAATTTTAATCTCCGGAAAATCGCGACTGCAAGTACACTCGGTATATATCCGTAATCGAATGACTGAGAGTTCTCGTGAAGTTGCCGACAACTGACAGGTATCGAATGGACATCAACTATTCTTGAAAATAGAATCGATCGTGAAAAAATCGAAATTATTTCCTAAATGACAATAAAAGGCCGAAAGTATGTAATTAGGTTTTAAAAATGTATCGCCCAATGAACAGATTATAAAGGAAAATAATTATTAAAAATTCAGTGAGTCAATTTACCAAAAAAACATTGAAAAATCGGAATTTTCAGAATCGACACTCAAAAAATCGATATTGTAGGAGAAATCGATTAAAGATCATCTATCTTGAGAATCGAAGCAGTCGTGCGACTAGTCGAACGCGAGAATTCCCTTCGAAGAAGATCATCGTCACTACTTACTATTTTTGTTTGGAGGGTTCAGAGACGTAATTTTGAGGTGTCCGAGGATCATCGTCATCGTCAGATGATTGTTTTGTGTCTTGAGCCGTTGGTTATCCTCTCCAATGAGTGAATTTTGAGCTTGTAATGCGATGAGAGTCTTGTTAACCTAGTTGTTGGTGTTCAATGAAATTTTTTGTGGGTTAATTTTGTGATAATTAAGGGTGAAATCGGGAGAAATGGCTGGCACTCAGGAGAACCATCCCTTGCCCAGGGACCTTATGCCAGATGCATGGTTCAACGACGAGAGGATGAACGCAATGTTCGCGGAGTTCAGGAATCGCTCGGTGAATCCCCAGGACTGGGACTCAAAGTTCAAATTCTGGGATTCTTTGGTGGTTAATTACTTGGGGTACAATCAGCTGTGCACATTCTCTGTTTTTCAACTGTCCACGATATTCAGGAGAAAAGGGAGAACTCCTCTGTGCCTGCCAACTGTCGTAGAAGAGCTTTACCAGTAAATATTCACATTTTACTTCTTGTTATTGAATTGTCGAGTAAATGAAATACTTCAACAGATAAAAAATAATAATTGCAGTAGGAAATGCAATCCGAAATGTTTACATAGCCACCAATTCTGTGGGCATGTCTGATATAGGTTTCAAATTGGTTAATTAATTAGCGAAAAATCTAGAAGAAACAAAAATGAAAATAAATCTGGACCTGGAAAGAATCCAAATGTCAGAAAATTTCCAGTTATTCATCTACTGATAATGAATTTGCAATTCTCTTGTTAATTACTTTGATTAGATGATAAAATTGTCTACTTTTATGTGGGCCATATTCTGTATATAAGGCAACATGAATTATTATAAAACAACCTTTACTCTTACAATTACAGAAAAGGCGAAATCATCACTCTAGATTCCTTCTTGGAGTCCCAGAACGCCACTTGGGCCTCATGGGCAGTGAACACAATGGTCAAAAGACCCGTAGTCTGGTCCTTCTCAAAGCTAAAAAACTACTTCATCCCCAACGTATCCAATCCAAACCTAAAATACATCCACATCCCCAAGATAAAAGACCTATCTGAGACAATTCTCAGTTTATCGAATGACGAGAAGGAGCAGATTCTCTCAGTGTCGCAGATAACGAGAAAATGTAACGAAAAGACAGGAAGTAAAAATGTAACAGAGGAAAACGTCAAGCTGGCCCTTTTGTGGCTGGGACGGTTGAAGAAAGGTGGTCTGGGAGTCCCCCATCATCACGAAAAATGGGAGTGTCTTCTGAAGATATCTCCAACTGGTATTGGAAATTTATCAGAGGCTGAGGAGGGCCTCTTCAAACTGAAGGAGAGCGAACGAGTCCTCCTGGAGAAAATCGAGAGCCTTGAGAAGGAGAGAAATGCACTTCTGGTGAAGGCCAAGGGGTCTTTGGACAGTGGACTCAAGGAAGTGGCCAAGACGTACATCAGGAAGAAGCGAGAACTGGATAAGAGGATTGAGAGGCATGCTGGAACTCTTCAGAATCTTCATACCTTGATCTCGAGTATTCACGATGCCAAGTCGAATAACGAAGTGTTGGGGGCGTACAAGAAGGGAAGAGACATCCTGAAGAGCTTGGAGCACTCTGGGCTCAATGAAATTAATGTCAGGGATACTATGGATGATATGATTGAGGTGAGATATTTGTCATTAATTTTAATCACCAGAAGATAAATTCAGCGAACTATTTTTCTCTGATTTCTAATATTTTTCATTTCGTTTGACTCTAGGCGGTTGGGGAAGTTCACGATGTCCAGTCAACTTTGTCTGAGAACCTGAAGATCAATGAGTCTGATCTTGAACTCGAAGAGGAGCTCAATGACCTATTAAACTCGAGCTCCAACGACAAATCGTTCCCACAAGTTCCGGATGCTGAGCTACCGGAATTGGAGAGGGAGCTGCAATCTCTTCTTCTTGAGGGTAATTTTTAAAATTAATTTCTCGGGATCATTGTGGCTCGGTGAATAGACCTGATGTTCTGATTACAGACGTTCCAGAACCACCGACGTCCTTCTCTGGATCTCCCAAATCTCGGTTGCAACGGTCAAAGATTGCGTAGAATAAACAGTGACCGAGTCGGGAACGGAGATGGTCATAATACATTGTGTTTTGTTTTTGTAAAATAGATTTTTTATTAACCAACGATTAACTTAATTCAGTGAGTATTCATTCATGTTTTTATGTATTTACCTGTGCCTGGTGATCAACGGAGTGAAAATATAAAGGGATAATTACTTGTTCCTAGTCTACCTGGTATTACATATTTTGAAACCGCTCATGTTCCGCCTTATATATTAAGTCTTGTATCCATTATTTTTTTGTTACATTGAGTGTAACGTAAAAAAATCATTGGATTTGGGTACTCTTTGCTTTTTAAACAAAAAAAAGTTGTTATTCATTAGGAATATTTCCCAAATCGAGCGGAAGATTTGTCTGGAGTCATAAAATTTCGGCTATTCACTTATTCTTAAGCATCGCCAGCACTTACAGCGCCCAAATAAATGCACTGAGAGATTCTTTTGCATTTCTATCATTGACGAGACGCCTCGCAATCATATCGAAAACTGTATCGTCAATAAATCACTCAGACAGTGATTTAAAAATATATTTTTTATTCATTAGTACATAACTTAATTGATGAGCATCGATTTACATTTTTATTTAATTATGTCTGATGATCGACGAAGTGAAAACCCTGGCAATGTCTCACAACTATTTTCAATCAGTCGTTGGAGAACTCCTCGTGAATTCTCAATGAAAATTACTTGTTCCTCCTTTAGTTGGTATTACACATTCTTGAATGTATTGTTCATGCTCTACCTTGTACATTATATCCTGTATCCATGGTATGTGAAACGCTACTTCTGTGTATATGGCGTATCGATTATTATCACAGATGGGATCAGCACTAGAATTATTGACTCCAATTCCACTGCTAACAATACCTCGGAGGTACGACAATCTATTCGTCTCAAATGTCAGGCCCCCTCCACTGTCTCCGTTACATACGGATGAACCTAAGGAACAATTAATATTTTTTTATGGATTATTATATTCAATTTAATACTATCCCCTCCCCTTTCCAGGGCGACCGAGCGATTGTCACTACAAGATATTTTTTTCAAACTCAAATTGATTGGAAATGAGAGAACGACAGACGAATAAAATGGACTTTTTAACAGAGAAAGTCACTTCAATTTTTTTTCTGATAGTAATGAAGTCTTTAAGTTATTGGGAATTCTTACCATTTGTATATCCAGCGCAAAATTTATCGGGAGTAATGAAATTTCGGCCGTTGACCTCGTTAGCTTGCTCAATACATTTGTTTTTAGGCACTACTGGCACTGACAGCGCCCGAATTATCGCACTGGATGGTCCTGTTGCTGTTCTACCAAATCCCGCGACTTGTCCTAGTGTACCCATATCAATGGCAAGACTCCTTGCAGTTGTGTCGAGACATACTGGCACTAAGTAAGATTTGAAATTGAGAGATGGCTCTACTCGAAGGATCGCAATATCCTGGTCGTGATTGCCATCGTATCCCTGGTAATCGCAGTTCATGTAGATATTTATCACCTGGAAAAATTTCGTGATTTTGTTTATTTTTTTCTGGGCGTTTTCAAGGAGTTCATTATTTCTGCATTTTCCTCACGAACTTTTGCTTTGCGGACTTCTATGTGCGGGGGATACTCCATGTCATAATTTATGTAGATATTTCCAACCGAAATTAACAACTTTTCCGGTGTCTTGGGCTTTTTAGTCCGTTCGTCGAATATACAGTGAGCAGCTGTGATTAGTAAATTCTCGGTGATTACTGTTGCTCCGCAACTGAATTTTTTCACTGAGTGCTCAGCATTTGTCTCGTACAGGGTCGCATGCCAGGGAAAATCGGTTATATTTGGCGTGAATCCATCCCATATCAGGGGCTTCACGAACTTTGAGGGTTTTGTTCCACACACTGCAATATATTTATCAAATTCAGTGGTTGCTGACGATTTTGAGACTGAAGAAAACGAGGAACTACGAAAATTGGACGAAAAATATTGGATGGGTACTCTTTTTATTCACAAAAGTCTAGAGGTACGGATTCAAGGTCCGGGTTTACCTCCAGCCAAACGTTATCTAGATTGTCTTTGTGGTGAGTTTTTTTTTATCTACAAAGGCGTCTATTTGGAAAATCATTTTTTGTAATGAGTAGATCCCCGAGAATTATAAATATATATTTGAAAAAAACTAGAGAAAATTAGGAACATTTTCAAAGAGCCTTTCTGAGAAATATTGAGAAATAAGGGAGTAGAGGGTAAAATAAGAAATGGGTAATTACCACGGCGCAAATGGCGTCCAATCGCCGTCAACATGGCGGTTAGAGAGGCTGAACTGCGCAATCTGTCAATCCTCCGCACATAGGGCATTAATTGAAAAAAGGCTCTTTGAACAAATTTTAAAAAATTTTCTACATTTTTTAAGCTTTCCTTTATACCGGGATAAAGAGCACTCACGACAAAAAACTTGACGAAAAATTGCGATGCTTATCATCTGTCACTTCACGTGGTCAGTGTTCTCAATTGGTCCTCCCAATTATTTAACATTTTTTATTTTACCCTTTACTCACTTATTTCTCAAAAACGCTCTTTGAAAATGTTCCTAATTTTTTCTAGTTTCTTTCGAATATATATTTATTATTCTTGGACGTCTATTCATTACAAAAATGAGTTACCAGATAAATGCTTTGTAGATTAAAAATTCCATCCAAAACAATCTAGATAATGTTCGGTTGGAGGTACACCGGGGCCTTAATTGTATCGAATTAGGAAATGTATGTCTAATACCTCTCATCCGATTTTCATATAAAACATCATCTCTGCTACATAAACAATAATTTGAGATAATTCATCCTTCAAGTTGCAAAATTACGTTATAATCTCTCAGTGTGCTCAATTCACAGATCGAATTCCCTAATGATGCTATTTATACCAGGAACATCCGTGGAAATAAAAATACAAGTGTATTCCGAAATTCTCGAAATAGTTAACATTTATTTTGCATTAATTTATTCATTGTATTCCCAGTCTTGTACAACTAATGCCTATTTTCACTATATATAACATTTTTAATACTGCATTTGCGAATTAAAGGATCAATTATTCATAATTGTCGATAATCGTAGAGGAGATAGTGTGTACATCGAGTTCGGTAACAGGAATCCCTACTGTCTATGACTTCAACTAGAGCTTTAATCCAGACTATTCAATATTCTTTGGTGGAATAAATATCCAGAATGACAAAACATAAATTGATACTTGGCAGTTGAGTACTTATCATTAACTATTATTATTAATAATTATTCTTTTGACGCATAGAAGCCATTCCTCCCGAAAGCAAATTACTTGTTTGTCATCTTCATTCTGTTCATTCTGAACTTCATTATTTTTGGTTGTCAATGAGTATTCAAGATTACGCTGTCAAAAAATGATCAATAGGATTATCCAATCCTAACGTCAATGTCAGGCTGATCATTGACGTCCCGCGCCCCATAAACAACAACTTTATCCCCAGATATCTCCACAATTTTCGTGACATTGCAATTCCCAGTGGAAAGGCTATCGATCGTGAGAGTAGTTCCATTGACATGAATGTTGATAACAACTGGACCTGGGACGCATTTTATTGGCTCCGGTTCCCACAGCCCTCGAGAGTTGCACGTGACACGATTTCGTTTCCAGGCAGACTCCTCCTGACGATAAGCACTACGACAGGATAAATCAGCCAGGGTTCCTGGCAGCACTGGCACTGCACAAGATGTCCATTGACCGTTAAGATTGCAATCTGCCTTCGTTGATGATGTGTCAAGCACTTGGCATCGGATTTCTGCACGACAAACCAACAAAATGCATTAGAACAAGTGGCAAATGGGGTATTTGCAAATTTTTTTGACTTGTTGACCTGTCAAGAGAGGAAGAGTTAATGAATAATAATGGAGAAAAGCTGGAAGCGAATGAGGACGTGCTCCGGTAAGTCATTCTCATCAGGAATTGGTAAGTGGGAATTACTTCTCGATGTCCAAAGTTGCAAATAATTTGAGGAAAGATATCAGACATACGCCGGCCAGGAATTGCCGGAATTATTGTAATGACTCCGAAAATGGAAATTTGAAAATTAATAATATTTTTGTCACTGCTGCTACATTCAGCTCGTGCCGAAAAGTGCCTTTTCGATCACTTGTGATCGAAAAGAACTTTTCAATCACTTGTGATTG
>JAPYZN010001282.1:0-21617 GCA_030522865.1 Psyttalia lounsburyi
CACCAAGATTGATAATTCAAGCCTGGTCAGCCATGTTCTTCGGAAGCTTGGCCGTGATTCGGACCAAACCTGGTGATCCAAGCCCGGCTAGCCATGCTCGTTGCCAGCCTGACCGTCCTTTGGGTCAAGCTTGGTGACCCAAGCCTGGTTGGCCATACTTTTTGGAAACTCGACCGTCGCTCGGCTCAAGCTTGTTGATCCAAGCCTGGTAAGCCATGCTTTTTTAGCTTCGGCCGTCCCTTGGGCCAAGCTTGGTAAACCAAGCCTGGCGAGCCCAGTCTCGTGCCAGTTCTGGCCTGTTTCGTGAACATTGGCATTTCCTACCTGGAGTGTCCAACGTTGGGACCTTAACAGGAAGGGAAGCAGTATGGTCGGTAAAGAAGAACATTGTCTGCATTAGAGGAAGACTGGCCGAGAAGAGAGTGGCAAGATTACGGAAGGAACTGGACCAGCGAATATACGCGGCACCGGAGACAGATTTTTCCAGCATGATCACAACATGCTGACATTCGCGAAAAATTCCTTAATTGCTCGTAGGTGATCTTAAAAATGTTTCAAAACGGTATAAATGCTCGCGTTGGTTTCTAGCGAGATCTGTTTTAGGTATTAAGCTACAATGTAATGTTGAATATTTTTAACCCGTCAGCGGTCGCACTATGAGATTTTCTCTCACGCTTTTTTTCAGGGTATAGAAAACTTGACCAAAACTCCATATTTTTCGGCGAGAATTCTTCTATGCCCCAAGTAACTATCCCTCTTACCTCTGAAACCGCTCCGGATGGCCTAACATTTGTAATCAATAAAAAAAAAATTTTATCAAGCTCCGTCACAAAATGTGAGAGATTCTCTTACTGCGCGCCTGAAGGTAGTTGGCGAGGAGAGCGCTTCGGGTGAGCTCGATCGCGGCCGATGAAGGCCGAAGAGCTGAACGGGGGTAGGCCGGTGGGGGGGGGGGGGGGGGGGGGGAAGTACGATCGAATATTGTCTCATCAAATGCGCGCGTATAGCCGTGAGAGTTTCTCTCACTGAGAGTAATTTTTGTGCGAGCGAGATGTTCCTAAGCGGTTATCCATCCAAGTACTAACCCAGCTCAACGCTGCTTAGCTTGGATGTCCGCCGGACCAACACCTCGCCCGCCTAACCATTACGGCCGGCTATCAAAGGAAATAAATTCTATTCTATTCTATTCTATTATTTATCGTTTCTTACTTGATCCATTAACGTGCTAAAAAAGTTCCAAAGAATTGACTGCATTTTTATAATTATTTTATAATCTCGCCTGAACATCATCAAATTGTAAAAAATGTTCTCAAATTCTTAAATTACATATAAAATTGCTGATTTATTTCATCTCCGATATAATTTATCGTGACGATACACGGCAAACAACTATCACTTAATTATTCAAAAATTTCTGAAAGTGTATTTCTCTTATTCATAAAGTTATTTTCAATAACAGAATAATGCATTAAAAAGGCTGCCCAAAAAATATCGCAAAAAAACAGAAAGAAGAAATAGCCCACGCACCGGAAACATGCTAAAACCCACCTATCTTGACAATCTCCAAACACTATTTTTTTCTTTCAGTTATTCTTTCATCGCCTATTTTTTCCTCGCTCAATTTTTCTTCAACAATTTTTTCTGTAATTCCTAAAAATAGATTCCGTCAGAGGACATTGAATCAGTAGAAAAAAATATATCTGTGGTAAAACAATAATTCGTTCACACGACGTATTTAATGACTTGCTATTTTTTCTCCTCTGATGAGTAATCATCTTAATCACCTGTCTGATAACCGGACTTCCCCAAGAGAATATTCACCTGATGAGTTTGTATGCGATCAATGAACGAATACAGTAAAAGCTCGATATAGTGGGCACGCGTTTGATTCCTATACGATACATTCACAGTTTGATTGCCACTTAATTATGTGGCGAGTTGTCTAGTTGAGATCATTGAATAATTTCTTATTTCATTCATTTGGCTGGAGGCGTTGAATCAATAAAAATATCCTCTGATAGGGGAGAAAATATCTCGAGGGGAAATTTTGCTTAAGTCCATGTCGAAACCGGATTAGGTCAGACCTGATTGATCAGGAAGTGATGTCATCAATGATTCAAACTCGGATCAGGCATGTAACGCAAATTTTTAAACAAGATTTGATCAAACCAAACCAATCCGGATTTGAACACGTAAAGCGGATTCCAATCGGATGTCTATAGAGTAACTATCCATCGGATTCAATCATAGTTATTTATGATAATGAATTGAAAACAAAAGATTATTTGAATTTTTCATTGTACTTCACCTCCTTTAATGAATCCCTACCGTAATTACCCCTTATTAAACGTTATTATATTTACCTATATGATTTGAACCTGAGTCTTTGTTGCTTTTAAATATATTGTGAGAGAAAATTCATTCACATACAAATTTATACATTTCATTGATGAATAAGAGCTCCTATAAACATGACGATAATTAACAAATAACCACTTGATAAATTTTTTTCACTTCAACATAATTTGCTTCAAAGTTTGATACTTCTTCTATCGTATTGTCGTTCTTTTCTCCATGCATTTAATTAAAGTACTCTGATGAATAAATTACGAATTAACATTGAAGATTCGATTTTCGACAGATGCTGGTTCAAATTAAGATCAGCTGGACCAGCGCCGAACCATCCCACCATGCCGACTTAACTAGCACTTGATGCACTTGAACTTGCTTGCGATTCTTGAAATAGAACTTCCTGGATCCCAACTTTCTTAAGTTCTCATGAGGTAGCATTTAATCATGCCTACTTAACCAAACACACGGTGAACTCACCTACAGTTTTTGGGCTTTAATTCACTGAATCAAAAGTTGGTCAGGTTGTCATCAGAAATTACCTGATCAGTCGAATTATACAACTAGATCAAGTTTCGATTATCCTCTAGATAGACCTGAAGCAATTTTCACTTGGAAAGTTTTGATTTTTCGGGGTATGTCACTGATTCACATGAATTTATTTTTAATTATTAAAAAATCCTGAAATTCTGACTTTATCCCTTATATTTCTGAATCCAAATGTTAGTGATAAAAATAATTCATTCCGGCCATTCTTATAATTGTCTAGTGTCACCAATATTAAGGAATAAGTTCTTGAAAATCCGTGAAATGTCTTAAGAAATAATGTTCGTAAAAATCAATTATGTGACCCTAAAGATGATATTTCTTTTCTGTGTAATAGAATCACACGAACGAATGGTGATCCTCCGTAATGTCCATCTCTCGTTTGATGGCTCCTTACTCAAAATCACGGTAATTACTTTCATCACCACAAAATCATGCTCGTCATGATAAAATTTTCCTCATGTAATTCATCACGCTTACTCCTCTCATCAGCATCTCCACCTCTCCCTGCATTAATTGCCATTATCATCATTTTTCGCCGCCCAACACTGCCGACGTCTCCATGAACTTTTTTTTGAGCTTCCTGTCCTATTCACGCGGCTAATCTTTACTTCAGGGGCTCCGGAGAGACTTAAAAGCGACCAGTTTCGACTTGATCTTCGCCCACCGCACCACAACCGCAAACAGCGTGGTTGTGTATTACGGCTATATCGAAAGAGGCCGCACAATTTTTTGCCCCGATAATTCTCAGGACCAGGTCCCTTGCGGATGCTGAAACATCCAACTATTATTTTTTTTTTTTCAAGAGGAATTTTTGTTGGGAGAGAGTTCTCGTTTAATTCTCATAAAAAAAGTAGTATCGATACTCGAATAAAACGAAACGGAAATAGCCGTCTATGTGGCGCTCAGGGGGAAGGAGGGAAAAGTGGGGTGAATTAAAAACATTTCTGATTCTACTCACTGTCCACTTGACTCTGAAATCACAAATGCATCCACTCTACAATTTATTTTTGAACATGTATTTATGGGAGGAAAGTCGGACCTTTGTTGTGATGCATCACTTTGGGGAATGTCAAACAATTTTGGGATTAGAGGATTTATTCGAGTGGGCGATTTTTTTAATGATCCGTGTGCTGTACGAATTCAAAAATATCTTACTTTTGTTCAACTAAACTGTGTGCTACGTAATGGTGACGAGGAAATATTTGGTCGAAAAAATAAAAGGAAACACTATTTGAGATAGATAGAAATTTTATTGAATGCTTGAATAAAATGAGGCATTAAAGTCAACTTAACTAAGCACATTGGTTGGTTACAAAGATTAATTTCATGTCTCAGTATAATGTAATTGGTCCATTGCTCATTGATATTTCATTATTTTCTCAAATACGATCCGCCTTTTATTACAGCAAAAGAAACAGCTAATTCGTTTTGGAAGCATATCTCGTTGGTATAAACTTTAATCTTATATAAAACGCCATAGAAAACCCTTATTAACAATCAAAATTATCAACCTTCATATTTTAGAATTTGTATGATGAGCTTTTCTATTACCCTCATTCTTCATAAGAAAGGATCTTACAGATTCGCAGATATTTTTAAACAACTCAACTATGAAATAAGTTGATTCACGATCATTCCAGTCTTGATTATTGATATCGATAATTTCTTTAGTATAATTGTTTTATATGATATAGGACTTCATTGACTCAAGGGAAGATAAAGATATACAGAAAAATTGCCGTCATTAACAATGTTCATCAGGTGGTTTAAAATCTTATTTACTGCACGCAAGTGAATAAAATTTAAAGTCACTGTCTATTCACTAAAGAGTTTGAAGTAATTCAAAAAACATTCGAATTTCGACTTAAGAATTTAGCAAGCGCACCAACGATTTCAGTTCATTCCATTGGAACTCAATCGATGGAATTGAATTCCGTTGATTTAAGTGATTTCAGAGTAATTTCATACCAGAGTTTGTTCGTGATTTGAGGAGTTGCTAACCCCTCGACTCGATTGATAATTTTTTATTCCAAATTTCACCAACTCATGTAATGCATCGGTCACCTCAATGCCTCTCGCTCGTGATAGAATTCTGCCATAAAAAATTGGAATTTTTATCACGCCTCCCTTTGATCCACCGCAAATCGCTAGCGATGATTGATGAGGTCATTCAGTGGAGCCCACAGGACGTGCAACAAAAAGGAATTTCGAATAATGGGATGAAAGCGTAAAAATAATCCTTACATCTTTTGAGGAAAAAACAGTAATCATTCATAAGAAAATATATTAAGTTATGAGTGAGGCATATGATCCGTGAGCCGGCGAGACAGACCGTCGATTGATTAGGGTAAGACAGATGCGCCACGCGCTACCTCTTGACCTCCTCGATTACATTGAATATGTGATCATGGTAAATAAATACTATCGATGGCCATTTATCGATCGAAGTTAAAATATAGAGGAAATATTGAGGTTTGCACATTTTCGATATTGAATGATCTGGCAGATGTTACCACTCTCGAATTACAGGAAGCCGTTTTTCTCATCTCACCTTGATATCGACTCGTCCTGGTATCCCACCCGGTTCCGGTTTTTTTATGAATGTGGGATGCATCACGTATCCAACACCGGATGGCAAATATTGTTTCCACCTTTGTTAATTTTTTGTTAGCGTTCAAATTGTTTTGCTGGAATATAAACATTACATAATTACAGACGAACAAACAAACATGAGGTGCAATGATTTGGATTTAATATGATACTAGCATCATCCGTTTTCAAGAATGTGTTTTCCTCAATGGCTTTACAATTTTTCATGTCTAGAAAAAATCCGCAGACGTTCATTTATTGGCAACATACCCAAAAATAGTCATTTATTTGGCCCACCATCATCAATACACAAACAATATCTAAATGTACAACCATCAGCACGGCAAATCCCAAAAATTCTACAAAATGTATTATAGCTATAATTTATCAACCGCTTAAGGGTGACTTATTGTTCCATATGCTCATTCAGACCCAACTAACAACCTATATGTTACCATCGCCGAATCAATGAGATTCTCTGTTTTAGTTTCCCCAATTATACCCTCATCTGATTCGTTCGGTGGTGTATTCAAAAAATAGTATATAAGTTGAAAATTGGGAAAATAAGATTAGTGTTATGTTACCCTCAACGCGGAACGAACTCATACATTAATAAAACCAGTTACTATTCCCGTTAAATCAATAAGTTCAATTTTGATATAGTGTTTTCCTTTCATTGTCATGTTAACTTGTGTCCAATAAATAATGAAATTATTAGTTTAAAAATAAAATATACTGTCAGTGTTTTCCATTTTTTTAAATTACGGAGTTACCAATCGTTTCGGTTTTGATCGCCCTTCAAGGCCAAACAGGAAGAGAGATAAAACGGCCGTCTTTGGTTACCAATAGCTCGACAATGAAGAGGTAGAATTTTTGCTTGCCTTCTTTATTTTCAATGAAATTTTGCAGACATGAAGATGATATCTGAATCATCGAAATCCCATTATTTAATCACGAGATATTGATGATTAACCACGATTCGTTTGCTCCCCTCTCCTTAACGTTAATAATTCCTCTTAAAGTATTTCCACGAAATTTGGACTATCTGTTTTTGGTCAAGGTTTTTGAGCACGCCGTTGTTGAAATATACGCGGTCAAACTTTACAATTTTGTCTTTTTCCAAAGTTTGACGTGGTATATGTAAAAAAGGCATGCCAAAGTTCTTAAAATTTTAGAAACAACTTTTGAATGTCCGCAACAACAAATGGAGCAATTGGTTTGTTCGGCATATTGCGAAATTTTTCGCAAGTATAAGCTACTCCAGAAGTGCCCTAATATTTTTACATTGGAGACCATAATTGCTAACACACTATCTGAAATGTGGAGTTCCGATCAATTCACGAGCATTTTCCTATGAGAATAAACAGTCAGAATTTGCGTATTTTAGGGATTACCTATTTTCTTTTCAGAACTGAATTTTCGAAAAAATTTAATACAATAATTAAACTCTCATTAACAGTAAACCATAAGATGTCTATCCTAACAAGCTAATTTATAATTGCACCAAAAGAATTATTTTTCAACGAAACAATTTACCAATTTTGAAACGTTAATTGCTTCACCTTGAAAAATTACAAAAGTACTCTCATTTTTCTTCACCAAAAAAAATCTTCAGAAGGCAGAGCAATTAAAAAAAAATCAACAAGTATCGAACTTCAGGGTACCTCTACATTTCTAGTCCCAATCCATTATCTACTATTTCCTTTGAAAAGTCACAAGGATAAGCCCAGCTGCCGTGAGTCTGAGACGAGCGATGAAAGGAAAGTTTAAACGTCGCGTGTCGAAAATAGACGTGCCCATGCCATCACTGGCGTGCAGCATGAAAATGAGGGAAGGAAAAATGATAAAACAGACTCGCAATAACCCGAGCCGAAAGAGAAAAAACAAATAAAAAAAAAGCATACCCATCAGCCAAACTGAACCAGTAATCCTTCCTCGCCACGAACCTCAAAAAAATGTACAGAAGATAAAATGCTTGAACGTTCAAGCACTATGAGTTTTACAATTCATTAAT
This sequence comes from Psyttalia lounsburyi, assembly GCA_030522865.1. Taxonomy (NCBI): domain Eukaryota; kingdom Metazoa; phylum Arthropoda; class Insecta; order Hymenoptera; family Braconidae; genus Psyttalia; species Psyttalia lounsburyi. The sequence goes on from JAPYZN010001282.1 coordinate 7,502, forward strand.
TGAAGAATCCTAAAATTTAAGTACTTTGGGACTAGTTTTCAATGCCAAAAACTCTGAAAATCATGAAGGAAAATTTCCTTCTCTTTAGGAAGATGTGCATGGAACTTTGGCGAATTTTTCATATAAATTTAAGAAATTTTTATTGCTAACTGTTAAACAACTTAGCTATAATTAAGTTTTTTTTCAAATTAAATAGAGAAAAGAATTTCTGTTATTGAAGATAACAGCGTTCAATAAATTCATTGTTTTTTTTATTTCATATTTTGTTCTTCTCAGTGATTACAAATTTGAGAAAGTCCCACTACTTGTCATTATTCAATAAATCTCATGCGACAAGGGATTTAATTTCTAGAAATACCATCCAGAATTTTAGGCCATTTTCCTAAACTAAAATTCAATAAAATTTCGAACCTGAATTTTCCGTTACCCTAAAAATTCCGGATTTTGTTACTGAAAACTACGGCCAAAAGTTCTAAAATTCAGGGCAATTTCTATCTTAATAATTAGAAGTGTCAACTCTGGTATTCAGTGAGAAAATCTTCAGTTCTAAGATATTGTGAGTGAGTATCCGGAAGCCTTTAAAAATGTGAAACTAGACCATGAAAATTAGGACCTTATTCTCTCTGTGTAGAACTTTTGCAAAATGAACGATAGAAAATTGTGCAGTGGATCGATCATGAACTTGCCCCCCGTGCGTGTAATTACGTGGGTCACGTGTGTCACTTACGCAGTCAGAGAGGGATTAAACTTTCCCTTTCACAGGGTACTCGTGGACTACAAGTGTGATTACCTTGACGCGTGAATTCATCAATCATTGTCGTTAAAATTGCACCTATGGTAGCACTGACGTAAAAAATCAAATAAATGATACGGAGATGATATTTCGAAGAAAAATGGTGAATGATGCATTGCAGAGAGTATTATATCTATAGAGAGGAGTCGCGTGGGTCGATTGGAATTCCTATGCAAATGCCGCTCAGGCATATATGTATAGTATATAACCAGCCCTGTGTTAACTCCAGTTCTCTCTTCCAATGGGGCTCTTGTCTCAGTTCTACAAAGAAAGTAACAAAAATAAAACACACACTCCACTTTGGAATCGGCCAGGGGACTATATATCGAGTCTTTGTTTATGCAAATTTTTTTTCCCAGCATGGGAAAAATGGAATAAAAAATTATGAACAGGATTGCAGGCTATTATAGCAGTGAGAATGTTTTCTTTTGGGCGTTTGTCGTTATGCCTATGATGTGAGTCATGAGTTGTTGGGTGACGCAAATTTCTCTCATCGTGTCACAACGCGTTTAGCGATAAATGAGGACTGATTATTTGTCAGATGAGCTGGTTGGTGTGTGAAGGCGGTCGGGTTACTGATAGTCGAGATGATTACTGCATTAGGTGGACTAATACGGAGAAGGGGGAGTTATTTCATTGTATCAGAGGGAATTTTTCTGATTATTTTAGTGGTTTTTAGATTTTGTAGAAGTCGATGGCGGTCGCTGAACTTTAATTCAAAACTGTTTCAGGTAACGTGTGCCCCTTAATTATAGCTGTATCTATTGAAAATGTTCGCCAGTCTGTTTTACTTCTTCATTAACTAATCTGTCGCAATTAATTAGTTGATATTGTTAATCGATTCAATTCCTGATATAAATACATTTGTCTCTTATGTTTCATAAATTTAATATGAATTGAGTCAAGATATTAAGTACTAGACTTTGAGCTGATTGAATTTAACAATAAAAAAAGTCTCAACTTCAAAACCAAGATTTCCTTAAAATAAGAGAAAATGTGCGCTAATTCTGGTACAATAGGACTGGAATGGCCTGAGGGAGAATGTGGTAAGATTAAATACTTGAGAATTTTGTGAATTTTCAGAAACTCCCGACATTTTTTCATGTATTTTTTATATTGAGACAATAATATTAATTTTCATTAATTTCATTCTGTTCTCTTTTCAAGGAATATCATCTAACATTTAATTTTCCCGTACTGCTCTTCACTTTTTCCCATTCGCAATTGGTCTTGGCCTTTCTCCAAACTCGAAAAAGTGAAAATCATTACAAAAAAATATCGTTCACGACTAGTGCCATGGGGCTTTTCCGCTCGTGGAGTTGACCTGTCCTCGCCTGCAGCTCGCACTCTAGCCCCACGCCAGCAAAAAACCCCATTGCACTCGTCCTGAAATGTACCATATATCACTCAATTGGTGAAATTAGAGTGATTGTTTTTTTTCCATTAGATTGGAATTCCATATCACATATTTCATTTTCCCTCTGAGGCTCCATCTGAACTTTGGATTGTGCTATTTAATTTTCCTCCAAACTATTCATTTTATAAAACCTTTACCAGTCAAAATTTCAGAGTGATTACGCATTTTCCCCTTTTTAGGATACGAGGCAAGATATTTTGATGCGAATGTAATTGGCCTTATAATTTACAAGTAAAAGTTCCTCAAGAATTACAGCCATTTTCTCCTTAATTTTTTAATTCTCCATTCCAGTTCTTAATTTTTCTTCATTTTTCTTGTATATTCATGATCGATATGAGACTTGCAACAATTTCATAGTTGTCTTTTACCAAATTTTTATCGAATTGAAGAATGTCACTAGTGAAAAAAATGAGTCCAATAGAAGTAACAGTGTAAATATAAATTTAAAAAAACCTTTACAAAATGAGTAGTTGCAACAGGAAAGAAGCACTTTGTTGTTAAGAATATAATTTCCCATGATTTGGGAATTCACAACTAGTTTTAGCGACATTCCCAGCGTGCGAGTGTCTCACAAAAACTCACGTGGATATACAATCCTTGCGGTTAGATAATAGCCAAGGAGAGGAGGTGTATTATGCCAGATCCCACCTCACTCGGTTCCCTCACTCGGCGACGGCCTCTCCTCGCCACTTTGGTCTTTGTTCCATTCGAAATTTAAAGGCTTCGTGATTCTACCTCGGAAGCCGTCCGGGTACCGCATTCTCACGTTCCCGCGGTTCTTCATTTTGTCCATGGGTCCTCCAACACCAACTGGAGGAAGTAACCTATCGTTAGGTGTCGATATTTGTCACTGTTAATCAAATGCTCCGCTTCTTATACACTGTTGCAGAAAATTCAACATTTCATTGCAGTTTGGTTTCGATTTTCAAGACATTATAATTCAATTATTTTTCAGATGGAAAAGTGAAATTCAAAAAAATCTAATTGGATTACAATTTTTGCATCGTAGAAAAATGACAATTCTTGATTTCCTTGAATTGTTAACGAATAAATTCCTGAGGACTCTGTGATCAGGTCTATGGAGCATAAGTACAATTGATGATCGACCCACAACAACTTATTAATTAGCGATCGAATTTTTATTTCTTCTCATAATAAATATAAATGTTTATTACATAATGATTAAAATATTCATGAAAGACACCTGAAAATATAGCATATATTAATGAGGCCCTCGAAATGATTATATCATTAGCTAAAAAATATTATCAAAATTTTAGGCACTGTTCTTAATTAGAAAAATAAATAATTTCACCTCCCATTTATTCAGAGTACATCCCTGACTCCCCCGAACCATTCTAACAACCCCTGCGAAACGATGGCAAGAGAAAAGCCAGGGACTAGCTGAGTATCAAACTTTCATACTTCTACATTGCCCCCCTCATCTTCTCTAGAAAAAGGGGATGCTAAATCGCTCCCCTGTGTGAAACCCTCCCTCATTCTCTCCTTCTGAAGTACCTAATCGATATGGGTTGTTCCACGATCACGATAGTAAATGTACGTATTCGTTTATTGTCATTATAGGGGCAAAAAAACCGTCTTCTCTAGTAGAAATGGATGCAAATTTTGCTGCATTGTATCAAAATTCCATTAAACTTAATTTTTTAACCACCAGTAAATGCAATTCATCAATTCATCAATTTTTTTTAATTTTCGACTTAAAGAGATGATTTATTAAACATTGCTTTGATGAGGAATGGATTTATCATTCAACACGTTGACAAATTATAGAAGAACAATTAGAAAATATTTTTAACGATGTTCAGGCGAGATGGCGAAAATTATAAAAATGCAGCCAATTTTGCTGCATTTTTTAAATTTCTTCTATCTCACCTGAACATCGTTAACGATAGATTGAGAATAAAATTTCTGGAAACTGCGTCATGGTATCCAGAAGTAGAAGGGGTTTGAATGTTCATTAATGATTGCAAAATTAATTCTGATTGGCCTGATTAAATTCTGAAAACGATCGGTTCAACGATTGGTATGTTATTTACATTAAATTGAGCAAATCGAGAAAACGTTTGAATTTAATAAAAAAATTGACGATCGTAGCTGAAATAATCATGGGATCTGAATTAATGTTATATTATTAATACATCGCCAGTTTTTTGCAATTTTTTTTTGTAATGAATAAAAAAAAATTCGTTTGGGAGCAATTGCTTCAAATTATAATGTGTTACACCCAACTTCACCTAATCTTACCAGACGCATCGGAATCCAAAAGCGAGAAAAGCAAGCGAACGGCACTAATTTTTTATCGGGGAATTAACCTCCGCATTTGAATCTGCGTAATGCAATAATAATGTCTTGAGAACTCATTGAAACCCGACACGTGAGCTACGGCTGCTTATTTTGTCTTCGTTTTATTTCTTTTATTTTCATTTCTTTTTTTTCCCCTTTCGGTGTTCATTCAGAGTTCGAAAACGGTATGGAGAGTCACTCAAGAGGGAGTCAGCCAATTGCATTAACATTTTCGCTGATTTTTATTTTTTCTGAGCCTGCCTCGGGAGAACCAGGTGCCCATTGAGGTGAATTATAATTTTCGTTTTCCAGCCATTGTGCTTTATTGCTCAAGGCTTTCATTCTAATTTTTTTTGAATTTACGACGGAAAGAAAGTGGAAATTATATTGAAGAAATGGATCGAATTTCGGTAGAATTTTCACGTCGTCAGATACTAGATTAAACGGAATTAATCCACATCTGATTTTCTTTTATTTCTATTGAGGATGACACCAAATCTGCTACATCCTGACTAACATAATCTTGTGTTTGATCCTTCTGTTCAAAGTTATTTGTTATTTCTATTTGTTTAGTCATAGAAATCTAAAGAATTGCTTTTTGTGAAAAAACTTTTCTTTTGATGTGTATTTTTAATTTTTGAAGAATGAAAGTACTTATAAAAACTTACATTATTTCATAATAAGTAATTCCATGAAGACACGTATGAAAAAATTTAATAAAAAATTCGATCTGTTTTTTACGCGGTTGCTAGTGAATATTCCAGAGGATTACTGGGCAAAAATTTTATAATTTTTTCTGATTGTATCAGTTTTGTTTTCTGTCACAGAATCTAAGTGGAATAACTTTTTTCTGAATAATTTTAATTTAAAAAATCATCATAGAAAAATTTAAACAGAAATTTCAAGTCTATTCAATTTTTCCTACAATACATAATACATCATAAAAACCGTGCAAAAAAGGGACAAAATTTTCTAATATAAATGTTGTTGAAACCCCTATAAAATTGCAGTCGAATTTCCTAGAATTCACTGGAATTTTCTATAAGATTTTTTCATGCGTGAATCAAATGGCTAAAAATCGGATATATCATTTCCATCAATTGCATTGAAAAAATTACATTTCAAGATCAATATGTAAATGCTTTCCGCGTAACTGAGAAGATTCAAAATCATCTTGTAACAATTTTTCTTTAAATCCTTCAATCCTCAAATAACAGATTGATATTAGATCAAATTTCTAGGACCCGTCTTGAAACTTTTTATCAAATGATAGTTCCCCGGAAATTTCATAAAAGTTTGCAATTGTGCAAGAAAATTCATGGAAACTGTGAATTGCAATTCAGTTATACCATAAAAATACGACCAATTTTTGTATTTTTGTACTGATGATTTCATTGAAAAGGCAGAACTGTTGCGAAAAGCTACTATTTTGACTACATAAGAATGTTAAATTTTTTTTTCCATGAAGCGAATTCAATATCGTTGTCTTGAAATGATTACTAAATTGCCCATAAAAGTACATTTTTTTCCAACAATGGATAACGTTTCTCATTTTCACGATAAACCTGTTATAAAATTACTCCCTCGATTGTTTCATCGCTATAAAGATTAGATTCAGCATAAAAATTTCTCCTTCAACCTCTTGAATGCCACCAGGTGCAACTACATGAGCCTTACAACTTCCTCCACCCTTTCTTTCATTCAAAAAAAAATGTCCTCGAGTCACTCAAATCCAGAACCTCAGTGACACAAAAGTCCGACCAGCCCGAGGTAAAAGTTAACATCAAGAAGAAAAAAAACGAATAATCACTAAACAAAAAGTTCGACAGATGGTCTGCATTATGCTTCCAAGGCCAAAAGCTTTTTCAATTTCTCACAAATTCGTTTTATCTGAAAATAGCACCCTTTGATTCGCCCATGAAAGTCTCCCATGAATTACAATCCCTGCCCCATTTTTAACTCACCAAAGTAAAATTCACCGAATGAGTTCCGCGTGATGATGAAAAATGCGAGTCATAAAAATTGGAAGTCAAAGGCAAAACAAATACGGTGATTCATGGAGCGAGTCGATCGCGTGCCACGTGAATCGGGGATTTGCCTACTGGAGGTTTTATTTTCCCTATTACTCGTTACTTCGCTTACTTTACTTGGCACAGTGCCCCCCCCCCCCCCCCCCCCCCCCCCCCGCCCCCCCCCCCCCCCCCCCCCATCTTTCACCCCCACATACACACATTAAATCAGAGAAGTGCGTGGCACGAGCTATTGCCAGAGAGACAAGATTTCCTTTATTTTCATGCTTCTTGATCATGGGACAATAATGGAGCAAATGCAACTCGACTCGGCTTGCTGCACTACCTATCGTATATAATGTTTATCCTCGTCATGCAATTCGTCACACGTATTGCCTGCTCAGGTAGCCACTTCAGAATAATAATGTATTCAATCCTCGTCATCCTTCCAAATTGTCAGGCCTTCCGGAAAACGAACAATTCATTATTCTCGGAATCATCTAGATATCCATCTTTGAAATAGTGAGTTGATCGGATCCCATCCAATGGTTTCCTGTGACGTCAAATAATGGGGAACGGGACATAAATTCCCAAATTGCCATTTTTGGATAAATTATTTTGTTCTCACACGAAGGGAAGAAAATTATTCAACAAGTTGAGATTCTCTTGCCACGTGAGAATGTTTAAGTGTCAACATAAGTTTTACTAGAAATGCCTTTAGTTTGCATTATCGATCTAGAATTTGATGGATTGTGATAATCTATAAACTGCCGATTTAATGACTTATCATCTCCAACTGAGAAAGTCTTGCTTTGATTTTTCGATGAGCACTTTCAGTATGAATTCAAGTGCATACAAAAATTGAGCTTAAAAAATTGATTGTTTGTACAATATATTATATTATAAAAGTTCTGACGAAAAGATATAATGCAGCTTCATGAGGTTTTGAGAAGGACATACATGACGAAGACGGAGGACTTTATATAGCGTCCCACATTCTTATGACGTCACAGGATATTGTTGGATGGGATTTGGAGTAAATAGGAAACGATGCTGGATTATTCTTAATATAAAATTTACAAGAAATTCTTACAAAAAAAATGCATAGTCCAGACCGGCATTCGAACCCGGGACCTTCCGATTATGCATCTGGAATAGCCTTGAGAATATTAAAAAAATCCCTCAGAACAGGAGAATCTTATCTGATTGACATACTTTCTTCTCTCACTCTAAGACTAAAATTGTTTATCGGAAGATTCCATAATGTAAACAATTGACAACAGAATAAGAATAGATTTTTGCAGCGAGTGAATCTTCGTTGAAAGTAGTTTTTTCCTTAGTGTAGAGACTCGATAGTATAAAAATTGAGAGAACAAAAAAATTGAGAATGTGTTCGGTGGACGAGTGTGGGGAGAAAGAGGGAAGAAAATGTAGAGTGGACCGGAGCCCTGCATGATTACACGAAAATGAACGGTTAGGAGAAGAAATTTCGCGTATAACCACGCGATCAAAACGTGTGCGAGTCCATCTGTGCTTGGCACCCAGGTGTTGCATACCAGAACAACTTCCCGCGTGCAATCGGTAGACGCGTGAGGCACGAGACAACGTGGCACAAGGACTTGAAGAGAGAAAAAGGGGTTCTATTTAATAGCCGCGCATTCCAAAGAACAGAACGTGGAAATTTAATAAAAATATCAGGTGGCATTGTTGTTGATGTTTTTCTTCATTCATTTTTGATGCAGTTTAATAAATCCGTCAATACATCGGAGCTAAAAACGGAAAATCGATGAAATTTATAATACGAAAGTCAATGAGAGGTTCGTTCATATTAAAATTGTAAAAACTATATTTTCAGGCATCATTTTTCATCATTCATGTATTTATTTTTCATTTCTGATAATTGGAGAATAGTGCTGTTGCAAGAAACATTGTCAGATCATCTGTTGAATAGTAAAATCTTTCACGAGAATTTTAAATGAAGATTTAAAGATATCCTCAAAGATAAAATTAAAGGATATCCTTGAATGGACAAAATCGTAGATTTCGGTGAACACTATGCATTGTAAATATTTATAGAGACTGTCAAGAGGTATTCGGAGCTCTCATAAAATTTTCACTCGTCATGATCAATAGACACTTACTCTCAAATGAAAATAGACATACGATAGAAGTGAACAGTCAAATTTTCTCGGCAATAGTGTAAGTTTTATAGGTATTTGAAATAAATGTTTGACTCTGTATTAAAATAGCAAGAATAGATAATTAGATAACATTTGTGATAACACGACTTCCTTGAAAATCTGTTATTCAGAGTAAGTAGTAGGGGAAGATAAAGTAGGAACGAATTAGGATCCTCGAATCCCACTACTGTTAATTATAAATAAAAATTTCGAAATTTGAAAACTAGAAATTGTTCCATTTTGCCCTACATTCCCATAACTTCAATTGATGAATATAATCTCACTAACAGATAGATATGTTCACAGACTTTTAGTTAAAACTCTATCTGGTTGAATTTTTTTTTTCAAAATTATTAATGAAGGGATTATTCCGTGTTTAATACTGCAAATTTTCAGGAAAATTTCTCATAATCGCAAAAAAATTTCCGTCAAATCATGAAAATTCAGGTAATTTTAGTTCTGAATATTCATGTGCCTTTCACAATCCAACGAATTATGAAATTTCAGTTCCAGTTGTACTAAAAATTCGTCAATTCCCTCAAATCCTATTTCATATTTGTAATTTCATTATTACTTTTTTCCAAAAATTGAATTCATTATTATTCTTATGATCATCACTATTAGATTGTTTACGCCCATGTTTCAACAGGTCCTAAAAGTACGCGAAATGTACAACCGCGTTCTCTTTCAACAGTGAAAACTCGATAAAAATAAAAATTCAATTAAAACGTCATAGCTATCGTGCCAATATTTACCGCACACCAATTTCCATGATCAACATATGAAGCAAACAAATGGATTCATCATCAGGAGAACATCTGTTACCGATAAAAAAATCATTCCTTTCAATTACGAATAACATTTCTAAACCTCCATAAAATATAAAAGTCAGCAGACAGACAACTATACTTCATTCTGATTTCTCCCATCGTACGCCCATAAAAAATGAGCCGTCACAGTCATTGAAGAATAAAAATCTAATAGAATGTTTATGGTGCGTATAATGTTCCCGTGATTGAAAAACAGCCTCTCGCAATCTCTTCCTTTGGGAAATGAGGCGTGCGCCCGTGAAGAGGGGTATGTATCGAGGTTGCCAGGTCGTCGCACTCCGTTGGCAACGCAACAATGACCAACGGATTGCGCCAAGTCGGAGAAGAAGTTGAAAAAAAGCACCTAGGAGGTACGACCGGAAGTTTGTTATAATCCAGAGGAATGCCTACCTCAGCCTGCTCCGACAGGTTTTACGTATCTCGGCATGAGCCAGAGTCGGATATCAACTTGGACGGGATGAAATCGAATGCCCAATTACACGTTTTATGCGAGTGCTTTTATCAGGCGCCCAAATAAACAGAAAGGAAGAGTGGACACGAGAAAAAAAAACGTGGGATGAATGCGATTATACCGGGATATCGGATCAGCCCTTTTGTTCACTGTATCATTTTTTTTACTACCCTTGGAGGTATAAATTTGAACAATTGCACAGTGGACATTTGACATTGGGGTTCCCTCTTGCCGAGCACAGCCAGACTATCTTTATCTAGGTATACGTGGGACTGCCCACCGGTCCGTTCCACGTCGCGCTCCCAAGGCATCCGCACCAGGGATCCTCATCGCAATATAATAAAATAATAAAAGAACGGTATAAATAGTTGACCGTTTCATTTTACAACTTGGAAGATTGGCATTGATGAACAATTCATTCATTTTGAAATGAAGTAGTTGGATTATAAGGAAATTGATAAGGAAATAATTATTATGCAATATTTTCGTGAAAGTCTTTAAAAATTCAGACCTTACGATTGATTGAAAAATGAAATGGATTTCATATAATGACTGGATTGGAGGTGTGCAAAATATTTGTGAAAGTAAATGATTGGCTGACCATCATATCTCATTTAAGTAGTTGACCACCTCCAATTTGTCTGCTTCGTAAAATGTTTGTGATGAATTTCTAACTAATCATCAATTAAACTAATCGAAAAACTTAATAGTTTTTCAAAAAACCCTCCACTTCTCCAGGCCATTATGTTTTGTGATACTTGTGAAAGCGGTTGGAATAGTTTTTATGCCATAGGTGCCCGGAATCACGCGATTCTAACCTCGCTTCGCTCGGTTAAATCGCGGATTACGGGCGCAATGACATAAAATATTGTATGGAACTTGTGCGTAATGGTGTTTTTTCAAAAACACCATTACGCACATGTTGCATAATATACTATTCTACTATTAATAGTTTTTCATTCATCTATCTGTTTCAGCATTCAATATGCATACACGAATGGAAACTCGGAAATTATTCTAGAGTAAGAAACTAATCGGTCAAAACTGCATTTGATTAGTTTTGGATCAGAAACGCTTGTTTCATTCCGTGCCTGATCACAATTCTACGGCCAGTCACAACAACATCAAAATTTAATTCCTCCATGGAATGAAAATTCTCTGGCCCAAATGGTACTAGATGTTGTTCCGAAAGTCTAATTCAAAATTTCTGTGCAGTATTGCCAAAATAACTCAAACCATTCGAGTTGAGTTGAACTTCTAGCTTGATAATGTATTAAGCTCAGCCTTGACCGCAAAGCTTAGATTTTTCTAATAGTATAAATCTTGGATATACTTGTAGGCGTCAACTATGAGCCCTGAGTTATAACTTATGAGTCCCTGAATTCAAGCTTGGAGTGCTAGATCGAGCTTGGATGTGCCTAGAATACGTAACCTTCCAATTGTTCGGATATAAAATATTGAACCTTTCAGTTCAATATTTTATATCAAGTTCAGCCTAAATTCATCACATATAAAAAATATAAATATAACTAAGATTTCTTATGAGGTTTTCGGACATTTCCTATCAGAATTTCCAGACTGGATTTCCTATCGCAAGGCGGATCCTGGCGAATCATCCTAAGGTCGTATAAGGGTCATATAATCGCATAGAAAACTCCCATAGCAAATGTTGGAAACATCCGTAAGAGTTTCTATAGGAATGTTTAACATGTCACAAGGTGTGACAAATTTAGTGTTACCTCGATATGAGGCTCAGGCTTGGTCAAAGTTCGGTCCAAACTTGAACTCATTGTACAAACTTGGGATTTCTCAACTGGGTCATAGATCTAACTGTTTTGTTGCTGATTGGGTCAGTTTGGAAATTGTCTAGTTTTGTTTTAAGCTTTTTTTTTGTACACTTCACAACGAAATTTCTCATCTTGCCAACCTGATAATTGCAAATGATTTTAACTGATTATAAATCAACCCTAATCGGATCATACTTCCTGTTGTTTAGACTCGAACATTACCGAACTTACTCTACACTGTCTGGACGTATTATTCACGGGTAATTTCGCTTAAAATGGAAAGCGGTTTTATCAGTCAATATTTCCTCAACCGAAAAGTAGCGGATGATGGAAAAATTTTTCCTAGAGTTGGAAAAAAAAGCTCTTATTCTCAATAATTTTTCCTAAAATTTTTTACTCATGTCATTTAAATCAAGACACTTTGATATTAGAATCAAGAATCCTAGTTGTTAAATAAAAATCACTGGGGTGCAAATTATTTGAAATCAAGAACTCAAATTATTCTAATCTCCTTTACTAATGTTGGCATAATATCGCACCTTCGTTTCTCACACTGTCACAAATTACAGAATCTCTTCCTTTCGTTAATTGCGTTATGTGATAATTCAATGTCCTAGTGATTTGTATTTTACGAACCCAGAATTTTTAATTTCAGTGCCCAACGAGTTCTTAATTTCAGTATCTCAGTATTGAAAACCAGAAAGTTTTTTCCACTGCCATTAATTTCACAATATCAAAGAGCCTCCGGCTTGATACATGTCATTATTCCCTGTCGTCTTCTAGGCCTCCTGCTATTTGATCTGGAATTACTAGCTCCCGAGATAATTCTTTAATCGGTCAAATGACACAAGTCGACTTATTACATTCTGCGACTCAACTGCAGATTTATCTCAAATAAACTCGAATCAAATAAAAATATCAAAAAACCCCAATGACAATCTTGCATCGACTCATCCTCGATTCAGAGTGAACCGGCACTCTCGCGAGAATCAAACGAGAAGCTTATTAACGTGCGATTCACAGCGGAATGTTAATTTATCCCAAAGGATATATACTGGCATCGAAGCGGAGCATGTTACACAGACGCACACGGACAGAGGCGGGCGGCGCCCGGGGGCCCTATATGCCCAGTAATATGCAGTCACGACCGCTTGACTTGCGTATACATTTAGGTATGAGGTAGAAGAGGCACCACTGACCGTTCATCTTGGGAAACGAATAACACATATGTGAGCACAAGGTAACTCCATGCTGCACGCAATGTCGTATCTCAAGTATTTCATTGGTTTTTGTTCATTTTTATTTTTATGGTAATGGGAGGTGCCCCTATCAATTGTTAGAAGGAATGGAGTATAACTTTCTAGGGAGATAATTATTCATTTCTTGGTTGCGTCGTTCGTTGAAAATCGTTGATGAAAACAAAAAATTAAAGAAAATTGTGTTTCGTGTAAAAAAATATGTGGAACAAAATCTCTAAAAGTAATAGGCTGAGGTAAAAATATCAGGAAATCAATTTTTAGATCATAGAACGTCCCCTAACAAATTTTTTCACCATATTTCTAGATCAATGTATTTATTACATGTTGAGAAATTTTCCACTTAAAATTATCGAATAGTAAAAGTCAATATGTTTAACGAATAGTGTGCACACGTCTAGATAAGTTTAATTAAGTAGTCAATAAATTTTATTGCGCGATCAGGTAGTTTTCGTAGAACGCCTAGATAACGTTTACAAAGCAGTCGGGAAATTTTAATTTTAACAAATTTTACCTGTGGTGACAAACATTCATTGTGGATCTGCTTTATTACGTTTGAATCTCCTATGAATTGCATAAGTACGTCAGGATCGACCCCATAGTCGTGGGGGTTTAACGGAAGTGACATACAGAAGAATTTTTAAAAATGAAATGCTATTAATAATTAGGCACAAGCGACATACATACATCGCAAGAGTGTAATTGCAAGGGTTAAATTGAAGAGGCACAATCTGATTAAACGGGTTCAACGGATGAGACGAGATACGGATTCACTGCACGGAGAAAAATATATCCTTAACTTTCAGGGACTACTCCCTGATTTCTAGGGATTCCGGACACAAACTTACTTTTGTCACTGAAATCTAGGGATAACATCACTAATTTTTAGGATCAAGACTTCCCGGAATTTTCAAACTTCTGCTCCTGTTCAGTGACAAATGCCCAGAGTTTTAGAGTAATGTAGGGGAGGGCGGGGCAAAATGGACAGTGGGGGCAAAATGGACAGTGGGGGCAAAATGGACACCCCTAAAAAAATTATTTTTCTTATTTATTTTTTTCCCCTCAAATACTTGAACGAACATCATATTG